>JAUPFP010000010.1:1120777-1358277 GCA_036925085.1 Brachycybe producta | reverse complement strand
TTCATATTCATTGAGCTACCCCTAAATATTTCTTGACTGTAATATAACTTTGCACAACATAATTTTATACATAATAGAACAACATGAGAGGGTCAGACAAAGACTTTTAAAAACTTAAAAAATAAGGACCACCCTAATATACATATATACATATACATATATACATATACATATATACATATACATATATACATATACATATATACATATACATATATACATATACATATATACATATACATATATACAATATACATATATACATATACATATATATACATATATATACATATATATACATATATATACATATATATACATATATATACATATATATACATATATATACATATATATACATATATATACATATATATACATATATATACATATATATACATATATATACATATATATACATATATATATACATATATCATCATCATCATCATCATTTCCTGTACCTTATCCCGCAAGCAGCAGGGTCGGCCTTGCTGGTTCTAACTCTCCACTCGTTCCGATTTTGCACCAAGCCCCCAGTGACCCCACATGCCACCATATCCCGTTTTACTACCACATCCCAGGTTTGCTTGGGTCTTCCTCTACCCCGTTTTATTCCCAGGTCTAAGTTCATTGCCTGTCTCAGCAGCCCATCTTCTCCACTCCTGAGGACATGCCCAAACCACCGCAGCCTATTTTCCTGCATCTTTTCTACTATATTTGTTACCCCTACACTACCCCTAATAAAATCATTTCTGATCCTATCCCTTCTGGTCACCCCACTCATAAACCTTAGCATTCTCATCTCAGCTACCTGCATTCTATCCTCATGCACCTTCTTGATTGCCCAACATTCTGACCCATACAACATAGCTGGTCTGACTACTGTTCTATAAAACTTTCCCTTCAATTTTATAGGTAACTTCCTGTCACATAAAACCCCACTAGCCTGCCTCCACCTATGCCAACCTGCTTTTATCCGGTTTGTGATGTCTAAGTCTAAG
This sequence comes from Brachycybe producta, assembly GCA_036925085.1. Taxonomy (NCBI): domain Eukaryota; kingdom Metazoa; phylum Arthropoda; class Diplopoda; order Playtdesmida; family Andrognathidae; genus Brachycybe; species Brachycybe producta. The sequence continues at coordinate 1,357,273 of JAUPFP010000010.1, read as the reverse complement.
CTCCCATCATCTTGCAGCACAGATCCTAAATATTTGAAGTCATGCACCTGCTGCATTAAACTGTCCCCAAGTCTAATCCCCTCATTCAACTGTTCTTTCCCATCCCACTGAAATTTCATGTACTCCGTTTTTGCCCTACTTATTTTCAACCCCTTTGATTCCAAGGCATTCCTAGTCTCCTCTAACCTTATCTCGAGTTCCAATTTGGATTCCCCAACTAAGACTATGTCATCTGCAAACAGCATACACCAGGGGACCTCCTGCCTCACCCCTGCCAGTAACTCATCCAGGACCAAAATAAATAGATATGGACTAAGTGCTGAGCCCTGGTGCACACCAATCCTAACACGAAAACTGTCAGAGAACCCCCAGGCAGTCTTAACGCTTGTCCGTGCATCCCTATACATGTCCCTCACCATATCTATATAACTCTCACCCACCCCCTTCTTCTGTAAGACCTCCCACAATAACGTCCGTGGTACTCTGTCATAGGCTTTCTCTAGATCTATAAATACCATGTGTAACTCTTTCTTGGCAGCCCGAAACTTCTCAATAACTTGCCTTACGGCAAAAATAGGGTGCATTGTGGATTTTCCTGGCATAAACCCAAACTGACTTCCCCCAATTGCAGTTTTACGCCGTAGTCGAGCTTCAATTACTCTCTCCCAAAGCTTCATCGTATGACTCATCAATTTAATACCTCTATAGTTCCCACATTCCTGAACATCACCCTTCCCTTTGAAAATAGGCACTAACCAGCTGTCCCGCCATGCACCTGGCATTCTATCCCCCATAGCCAATCTATTGAATAACTTTGTGAGCCAGGAAATGGCAACATTCCCCAAGACCTTCCACACCTCTACTGGTATCCCATCTGGCCCTAAAGCCTTCCCTAGCTTCATTTTTCGCAATGCCTGAACAATTTCCTCAGCCCTAACCTGCTCCACTTCTTCTCTATGATTATTTCTTCCAGTGAAAGGCTCCTGCTCTACCCCCTCATTCATAAGCTTACTAAAATATTCCCCCCACCTGTTCCGTACTGGCTCCCTACCCCACAATACTTTGCCCCCATTATCCTTAACACTCACCACCTTTTCAATATCTCTGCCTTTATTCTCCCGAGCCCTAGCTATTCTATATACTGCCATTTCTCCTGCTCTGGTACCTAACTTGGCATACATGTCCGCATATTTCTTATGTTTTGCTAAGGCTACCTGCTGTTTGGCCTCTATCTTGGCACGCTTGTATTCTATCTGGGCCTCCCTGCTTCCATCGTGCCACCAAGTCTTGAAAGCATCTTTCTTCCTTTTAACTGCCCTCTGTACCTCCTCATCCCACCACCAAGTTTCTCTGTCTAATCGAGACCCCCCTACTCGTACTGTCCCTAGTACCTCGTTTCCACAATCACGGATCTGTTGTGCTACCCTTGTCCACAGCTCTCCTGCAGTGCCATCTAAATCCCATGCTATCTTACCTGCCATTTTCTTAAACTCTTCCGCCTTGTCTGGTAATGCCCACCACCTAATTGCTGTCTCTCCTCTATGTCTGACCACCTGTTTTGCACCCCTAGGTTTTAGGTCTAACACTACTAGCCTATGTTGTCCCGCTAAGTTTTCACTCGGTATCACTTTACAATCCTTGCACTCGTTTCTATCCTCACTCCGAATCATGAAGAGATCAATCTGGGATTCTCCTGCCCTGCTCTTAAAAGTAATCAAATGTTCCTCTCGCTTCTGGAATAGTGTGTTTGCTAAAATTAACTTATGTGCCACTGCTGCCTCCAGGATACTCTCCCCTGCTTTATTTCGCTCTCCATAGCCCCACCCACCATGTACCTCTTCATACCCTTCCCTACCTCTACCTACATGTCCGTTAAAGTCCCCACCAATTATGACCCGTTCCTTCCTACTCAGGCCCAACATTAGGTCATCAAACTGTTCCCAGAATTCTAGCTTCCTGGCTGTATCTAATCCAACCTGGGGGCCATATGCACTAACTACGTTTATAACAATGCCACCCCAAACTACCTTTACTACTAACAGCCTACTATTTATCCGCCTAACCTCAACCACACTATGTCTGAGTTCCTGATCTAGGACAATTCCCACTCCATTTCTACCCTCCTCACTACTTGCATAAATTAATTTATACCCATCCCCAATGTCCCTGGATTTATCCCCTTTCCATCTTGTCTCCTGCAGACATGCAACATTTACCCTCCTAGCCTTTAGAACACTAGATAACTCCCTAGTCTTCCCTGTCAAACTCCCTATATTCCAGGTGCCAAACCTAAGTTTAGTACCTCCACTTCTACCACTACTTCCAAGACCTCTTTGTTGTTGATGCTGGACTCGCTTCTTTAGCCCCACCCGTCCACTGTGGGGTAGCCCTTGCCAATTTGTCACAGCCACCGGGCGTTGCAGCTGCGCGTCGCTTATGGCGGGGGACGCCCTAGCCATATTCGGAAAACTATTTCGAACCAACATCATATGTTTTGGCAAATCTTTACAACCGGCTGCCAACCTGACGTCGACCCTCCACTTTTGCACCCGGGCTGGGGGACCGGCAATGGCGTGGTTTGGTTTTGGTCTGCCCTGAGTATTTTATGCCCTCAGTACCCTCCATATCTGGCGGGCATTCCCCTATCCGCCACCTGGGGAGGCACCCGATAGGGGACCAACTACCCCCACGGGATATATATACATATATATATATATATATATATATATATATATATATATATATATATATATATATATATATATATATACATATATATATATATATATATACATATATATATATATATATATACATATATATATATATATATATATATATATATACGTATATATATATATATATATACATATATATATATATATATATATATATATATATATATATATAAATATCCCAGGTCGGTGTGTGTGGTGTGTGGGGATGTCTTTCCTCAAGGTCAACTATATGTTGCACCCTTCCCATCCAAGAACCCCATGATATTAAATTGGAAAGGGGAAAAGGTTTATAAAGTGTAGAGGGGGAGAGAGAAACGTGGAAGGAGGAAAAAAGGTGGAGGGTGTGACTAAAATTGAAATGAAAGGAGTAAAAAAGGAACAAACGACGCGCATGCGCACACCAGAGAAAATGAAAAACTCATTTTCTCTTTCAAATATGAAAAGGGGAGGGGATAATAGTAGCAAAATTAAACTACAGTTTATCATGGGCAATTGTGCCCAGCATTAGAATTTCTTTTGTTCCGCCCTTTTATGAACGTCATCAATTTCTAATTGGTTTGTTACTTGGTCTGACGTCATTAAAGGGCGGAGTAAAAGAAATTCTAATGTTGGGCACAATTGCATGTGAATTTTGCTCCCGTCATTTATGACGGGTTACCCCACTAATTATAAAATATTAATTCATTGTGAATATTAGTTTGAGTTTAATGTTTCACATTCATAAAAATTAATATTTTAGTGAAAATCATTTTTAATGTTAATCCAAATATACATTTAATTATTATTATGTTATCGAGAATTATCAATTGATAAAGTAAATTGTGCTAAATTGAGCAAGTGCTAAAGTCGGTTTGTTACTATTAGTAAAACTGAATTAAGCATTTGAGTTTTTGAGCTTCTAAAAAATTTTAAATAACAGCAACACTGAGAATTTCAGCGATGTTTCTAAGGTGACATCAGGGCTCACCTTTTGCTAAAATGACTGTTACAAAATAAAATATATACTGTATATATAAAATAACATGAAATCAACATATAATGTAATAAATGTGGAAGATCTCTGGTCTCGAATATAAACTTATCATTCGGGTGGTTGGTGGGAAGAAATGGGGAGGAGGGAGGTCAAACTGTGAAAATGAGTCTCTGGACGCAGAGTGGAACTGATAATTCCCATTCAATTTGAGTGTAACGTCGAGTTGGAATCTAATAATAAGTAAATTGACGATCCATTGTACGGCACAAGTTCGTTCTTTCTCTGGAGACTCCGAGAGAAATATAGATAGAGAGAGAGAGAGAGAGAAAAGAGTGCGACAGACTAAATCAATTCGAATGGATTCTGGAAAGGGGAAGAAGGAGGAGGATTAATCTTTACCTCCAAAAAAAAACGGAAAATAGTAACATGATTTCAAAAGAATCCCCAGCGGAAACACTTTGATATGAATTATATCGACAATGGAGAACTCAACCAACCGTTCTCATTTATTCAATAATCCACTCAGTTCTTCATATAATATATTATTATGTGTTCTGTACTATATATATTTTTTTTTATTATGTGAAATGGAAAGATGGGACTCGTCTTCCTGTGGACCACCGTCAAGTGATATTTCGTAATGGAACTCTTCTCATTCGTAATGTTCAACGAGGAATTGACGCTGGCAAGTACCGTTGTCTGGTGACTGGTTCTGTACTGGATCATGGCACGGTGGCCAGTAGAGACCTAGAGGTAATGGTTCTCGGTGAGTAGTAAAATCAAGCAACCTTTTGATATAAAATGCATATATATGGCAAGTGCCCTTATTCTAATTTCAATTTTGACTTTGCATTTTGTAGTACCTCCAAACGTGGTGCCCTTTTCTTTTCACGAGGGTCAGCTCAAAGTTGGCGTTCGAGCTCAAGTTTTCTGCGCGGTTAGCGATGGAGATTTGCCATTGACATTAGAGTGGCTCAAGGATGGTCAACCTCAATCGTCTTCAACCGATGTTTCGATTCGACGCATTGATGACTATACTAGTTCACTAATCATCGGAGCCCTTGGACCCAGACACAATGGCAACTATACATGTGTGGCTGCAAATGCTGCTGCTGTGTCCAGTCATTCTGCAATATTGTCCGTTAACGGTCAGTTGCATTATTTTGTATGTTTTATACGGTGAATTCCATCGTAATTGGCTTCATTTTTTAAAAAAAAATTTGTATAGGTTCACATTTATATAGGTTTTTTTTTTCTATAAGATGATCTTAGTTAGATTCAATTTAAGTTAGTTATGTCGAAGTTTGGTTACATAGAATGGTTTTTGCAAACTCTGAAATAGAACCAAGTTATTTCCCGTTTTTCATCCGTTCAGTGAAATTGATTTTTTTTTGTGCTTTCTCCACTTCCAATATGATAATATGAGGAAATTCTAACCTCTTCTCGTGGACACGATGACAGAAAATTCTAGATTAAATATTTTCTTATATAAAAATACATTTAGAAAAGCGTTGACAAAAAAATGGTAAGCTTTAACAGGCGTTAAGTTTAATAAGAAATATAACCCTTCGGCAAACGCAAGATGGAATATAATTTTGTATAATTGGATACCTGACAAATTTTTTTTTTTAAAACTAATCTAAAAATAAATTTAAAATCGTGACATTTAAGAAGATAATATGCTTTATTTTCTTTTTGTCGTAAAGTGTTTCATATTGAGTTTAGCACTTATTTAGTTATTTATTGCTTGATCAGTTTTGCATTTATTTGATTTAGCCACTTGTCAAAAAAAAAACCTCAAGATTTAGAAAATCTTTCGTCATTTATCTAAAGAAATGCAGACAATGTGATGACAATACTTTTTGATTGTCCCTTTTATATATTTATTTAGTATTGTATCCAATAGTGATAGAAACCACTTTAATCTTATAAAAGTTCTTTTGCAAATTTGTATAAAAGCATTTGCTGATATATTTCATTGAGTAAGACGTGTAAGAAAACATCTTACGGGAGTTACTCAATATATATTGAAACAATGATAAGAAATTCGTGCCCTCTGGACAACATTTATGTTAGCCACCCGTGAGCTCTTTTTTTTTTGTAGTACAAGCAAATAAAATTACGATCCGACATTGATCGAAGAGATTGCATTCGAGAAAGAAAAAGAAGTATTACTACTTTGGTAGACGAAGATCCCTCCATCAATAATGGGACCTTATCGAAGAAATGTTTTAATAAAAAAAATCCATCCTTTTGAGTTTGAACTCGTGTTTCGGAATGAGAGAGTACACAGAATAGAAAGAATGAAAAAAGTGGTTGGCCACACGAGTTCATTCGTTCGTGGCCATCACTCAAGTGTCAACACTCAGTGACAGTGGGGATCGGATAATGATGATAGGCCATCCATCCTGTCCTTACTTTTTTTTTCTCTCTTTCTTGAATGGAAGTAATTTGAAAATAATTCCGGAAAGCATTTTAGAAAGCTGAGCGGAGAAAGCAATGAAGAAAAATGTCCAACTCACTCTACCTTTCAATCAATTCACGAACAATAACAATCATTTGTCACTGAACATAGTTTACCAGAGTTAAAAAAAACAACTATGTGAAGGAAAGAATAAAAAAAAATCCTTTACTCTCATGTTCATTAATAACATTATTACAATCCAATATCTTATTGAGATTTTTTATACAGTGCCTCCAAAATGGGTTAATATGCCTTCGGACAGAGAAGTTTTGACTGGTGAAGGAATTTCAGTGGACTGTCAAGTAGATGGTGCTCCAGTGGCCAGGATCACCTGGATGAAAGCAGTAGGTAATCTATTTCTTATCCTATACCATTTTTAACAATACTGTAATCATATCAAACAATATATGTACCCAAAATATGGGAAACAATTAAAATGTCACAAATCTCTGGTGGCCACTAAATTTTCCCGTTTTATCAGGCGACTGACACGTTGACAGAAGATTGAAACCATTTTTTTATATAAATTAATGGGTTCCTAAATGAAAATCGATTTTTCACTACTATTATCTTATTTGTATTTCATTTTTATTATTTGATTGGCCTCAAATGTAACTGATGTAATACTATTTTCATATTTATTGATTATTTGAAACATTTGCAAATGGAATGTAGAAAGACCTACATTTTTTTAGAGAAAAAAATTAGGTCCAAGCCAAGCCCACAAAACATTATAGTGAGCCTTAGCACACCAAGCTCATGTGACCCACAAAACTAATGGGATTCTGATTTTTATTCAAACCCACAAGGTCCAGGAAACCCCCCCAAAATTGACAAAATCATCACAAAGTCTATGGAGCCCATGGGCTTTGTGGACTTCATAGGCTTCAGTGGCTGTATAGATTATAAAAAAGTGATGATTATAATAAAACAAAACCTTTTTGGGGGGATTTCTTTTTTTACTTTACAGAAGGAAGTCCCGGAGAATACAAAGAGGTTTCGTACATGGCTGACTATGTTCGACAACTGAATAACGGAACGTTGGTTATCAGAGAAGCTAGGATTGAGGATGGTGGAAGTTATTCTTGTAGAGCCACTAATAATATTGGACCAGGACTTAGCAAAGTTATCACTATTACTGTTCGAAGTGAGTATAAAGGGAAAGAAAATTGCGCAGAAAGGCAACACTACACTGTCAATGCCTTTAATAAACAAAATAGAAAAACAAGCTTTTGTTCTAAATTAAAAGTGTAGAGAAATAAAAAAAGAAGGGGAAAAGTGGGGAAGACGAATGAATGAACAACAAGAAAGTCCCATTTCATTTTTACAGCCTGTTTACTAGCTCGAAGTTGTTTTCTGAAGAAAAAAAGCAAAAACAACTGCTGGTCATTTGAAATAAATGACTCGACATTCGTATGAAATACACGAATTGAAAAAAAGGGTCAATGCTTTTTCTTTTTCAGCTTTGATTGCAAACAAAAGTAGGAATAAAATCTGAACATATATTGACCAATGAAATATCGAATGCACTAGTCTTTAAATTAAACTAAATGGAATTCTGGTTAACCACAAGGACGATTTTTCTTTATTAAAATTATGAATTATTTTCTGTAGAAAAAAAACAACAATAAACAAACAATTGTCAAACTTAAGGTGGCTGACTAGATATTTGTTTTTGTCCTTCCGGATGGCGCAACTGCGTGGCTATTCAATAAGAGGTCTCTTCATCCCATTTACGGTTTTGAGAAAATTAATATTTTTCAAGCGAAACATTTTCAGGAGAAACATTACGAAAGAATTAAAAGTGTTTTAAAAACTAGAATAGTTGGTGATATTACTGAAAGTTTTTTCATGATGATATCTTTCAAAATAAACTTTTTATGACAATGAAAAAGGCGAAAATAGTTTTTCATGAAATGTCAATGGAAAACAAAAACACTAGTCATTTTCAAACCGTTATAAAATGTTTATTTTTTAAAATTCTAGTTTTGAAAACAATTTGAATTTTTTCATAATATTGTTTCTAAAAAAAATAACGTTTTCTTGACGTTTTTTGGGTCCAAATTTTATAAAAAAAAAACGTCTATGGAGCATAGCATTAGCCATTGCAGTAGCGCCGTTCAGGGGTCCAGAAGCGAATTAAATATATATAAAGTCATTTTAATTGAAACCTGCCTTAAAAAAAAGTCTTACTGGACCCCACGATACCCGAAATATGACCCTCTTAAGTGATTCAGATACTTTCTACAGTTGCTAACACACTTTAATAATTTCTCATTAGTGATACACACAAGAATGATCAATAGTTCGATAATTAATCAGTTGCTCATTAAACAATCTTAACGGAATTTTCTTTTTTTGTGTGTGTGTATGTATTATTTCTGTACATTATAAAGTGCCGGTCAGTTTCGACGTACACGAACGTAACGAGACTGTCCGCAAAGGAGACGTCGTTCATTTGCGCTGTGAACCCAAAGGAGATTTTCCCATCGAAGTCACTTGGTACTTCAATAATAGAAAACTATACGAGAGTACGAACAGCAGGTATATAAAATCAAAAACGTATTTTAAGTATTCGAGAAGAAGAGGAATAAAAAAATGATATTGTTGTTACCAACATACGCCTCTTGTTTTCTACATGACTTTAAAAGCCTTTCTTCTTGTTTCTTTTTGTATCTTCTCAGCATGTGTAATGTCTTCATATACCAAAAAAACATACCACACAGACACCAGCTGGGCGAACTTATATCGATTACTAATTCTTGTCTCTTCTTTACTAAACAACCCAAGAACACAAGAAGACAAATGTCACAAATCCTACCCATAAAATTTTGAGAGGTTTATTTTTATTGCATGTTTCAAAATTCAAACACCGACAACCACCACCGCTGCAATTTTCAAACACAAACTCAATAGCGAAACCTACGACACTTTATAACCGAAAACTACTGTTGCATACAATTATATCATCATCGTTGGTATAACAGGTATTCTATCGAAGAGGCAGTTAAAAGTAACGGTAGACCCGTGTTCCATGTGATGGCCACCAATGCCGATAAAAAAGACAGAGGAACTTATATGTGCGAGGCCAAAAACGTGTACGGAGTGGCTGAACTTCGAATTCATTTGTCAGTTTTAGGTGTGAAGTATAATTAAAGTTATTTAGGGATCTAAGAAATTAATTTTTAATTAAATTTCTTGAATATTAACAGAGGCACCAAGGGCACCCGAGGGTCTCACGGTTCTTAGCCACGGAAGTCGAACTGCAACTTTCTCGTGGGTTCCACCTTTCGACGATGGAAACACGGTCATTCATCGATACATTGTTCAAATCTCGGAATTGTCGAGTACGTAAAAACCAAACAAACTGAAAATAACATTGGTATGGACTTAAAGAAAAAAAAAAGAGAGAGAACATTTCATGCGGAAGTTTTTATTCGACTACATGGGCTTCTATAAAAGAAAACAGACGAAAAATACACAACCACCTCCCACAGAAAAACTAACACAAGACTATGTATAGAAATAGCCATAAAAGAGCTGTTAAGACTGAATGTCCTGAGCAAAGTGGTTCATTTAGTTGATTAGAAAGACCAACATGGGAACAAAATGACAAACCTGAAACATTTTTGCAAAAGGAGAAAGAAGAAAGAGAGAGAGAGAGTGAGACAGAGAACTAGAAATTACACCTTCTTTTAGTGCAATCGTAAAAATGTCTTTACGATCTTCTCGGATGAACTGTGTGCGACAAACGAACCGTATCACACCGTTGTAATATTATGGGGTCTTGACGTATGGTTTTTAACGATGAGGAAGGTGGAGGAAAAAGCGTTCTAATGTTTCAGTATATAAATGTATCTAATATATGTATAAACAAAATTTTATTTCATGCCAAATCAGTTAAAATCTTATGATATTGAAGAAATGTTCATATTTAAATGAATAGTAGGGCCTATACTCAATAATCAGTTTGCCTAAAATACACAAAACTGTCATAATCACGGTTCTAATCCCTTTGCCTGCACTATTATAAAATTCATTATCAAAATTCAGTTGTTAAGTCTGCCTTTGTATTTCGTACTAAAAATGCATATTTGGCAATTTTTATTTTGTGCAGGTCCAAATACGGAGAAAAGTAATAGAGCTTTCAACATAACGGTAGCTGGTTCTGAAAGTTCGACGACTGTATCCGGTCTCGAACCAGCCACGACCTACATGGCTCAAGTGGCTGCCGAAAATATGGTTGGAATTAGCGAAATGGAAAAACCTATAATGCTCACCACTTCTGAAGAAGGTGCAGTTTATGCCTTCCTTGACATTTTTATGTCAAACAATTAAAATCTTTGCAAAATCTCCAACGTTAGATTTGTCTTGCACTTTGGAACTGGTCTTGCTGTAGACTTTTAACTAGCAATATTCAAATTTCTGTTTGTTTCAAACTACATGTAAATATGTCCCAATATCATTTTTTTTTTCTTTCTGAAGTTCCATCTGGCCCACCTTTGGATGTTGCGGCCTACTCCATTCAACCTAAAACGGTCAAAGTTAATTGGAAAGTGAGCTTTTTTTATGCATTAAGCCCAACTATGGTTTTGGGACTTTTTTTTCCTACGGGTGCTGTATCTCGTTTTTGTTGTTGTTGATATTTGTAGCCTCCACAACGCAAGTTCTGGAATGGCAAGATCATTGGTTATTATGTGAGTTTCAAAGAGGCTCATTCCAAGGACCCATACAACTTTCAGTTAGTAGACAACCGTGGAATAGAATCTAATGGCGAACTGAGCAGAGCAGGAAGCGTATTAGGAGGGGGCGGATTGTTTACATATATATTGGCAGATCTGAAACACTTCACCAAGTATGCTATCGTCGTGCAGGCTTTCAACACTATCGGAGTGGGCCCAACATCTGAAGAAATCTTTGTCACAACAATGGAAGGAGGTATTCAATATGCATCATTTACTACTTTTGGGAAATTCAGTGCTTACTTTGCTTGATGTTTATTTACTTTCTCTTTCTTTGTCAGTTCCTATCAAACCTCCCGGCGATGTCGTATGCATTCCACTCACTTCTCAGAGTGTTCGTGTCACTTGGGATGCAATACCGCCATCAGCAACCAATGGCAACCTGCAAGGATACAAAGTTGTGTACGCCCCGTTGGACGAATGGTATGGTGGGTAGAAAAACACCATTGATATTTTCATTCCTTATTATTAATATTATCCTCTTATAAATGAACGTTCTAGAACACTTATAGCTTACAAACCTCAAGCCATAAATAATAATTAAAAAAATGAAAATATTTCTTGATAAAAGTTAGTATAGCTTTTTAGTGTGACTTTTTCGTAGTCTTTTTACTAACGTCCAAAATAATAAACCACAGCAAATAAAGGGTTAATTTATCCTGTAAAGAACCTGAGGTTGGTTGGCTTTATAAAGACCACTTTGTGGTGCCTCATAAAGTGGTCGATTTTAGCAGAACACTGATTACATAGGGGATACTCACACGAGCCACTGACAGCTCAGTTTTTGTATTAAATCTGGTGATGAGATGGTTGAGCCACGCTACAAGTGCCGAATGCCAATTTTTTGTTAGTTATGGTCAAGGCCATACTAGTGGCCCGCTTTGACAGCTGGCCATTGTTTTTAATGGTGGTTCGTGTGATCGAAGCAAGCGTCAACCATTTTGTGTCGCCACAAAGTGGTTTATGTGAAGCCTGCCTTAGAATGGTAGTTTATGACAAGAGCAAAGTCGAACTTTGCAACAAATGAAATTTTGTGTCACAATGTGCAGAAACCAGATAATTTGATTTTGCTTCTCAAACAGTAATGTAGCAAGTTTTTTTCTAATTGTAAATGGTTTTTAATGTACGTGGTAATTAATTATAAACGGAAAGATTTCAACCCTGTATATTCAGGTTTAGTTTAGTTCAATGATTCCTAAAGAGTGTACAGCATCACGCTATAGTACGCCGTGAGTTTTACCATGTGGGCTTCATAATTTTGGGTGTCATATTGAATGTGTTATTGTAATTTAATGTTGTAAAAGAAATCTTAACTTTATTGGAAAAAGCAAAATAATCAAAACTTCATTATTTATCGTAATAAATCAATTTTGTTTCTCAAGAGTGTAGTTGTGGCACACTAGTGTGCTGTGAGTTTTGCTAGATGGACCGCGATTTCTCTAGGCAAAAAATGCTGTACCGTGAGCAAAGGAAAAAAAAAGGTTCGGAAGCCCCTGGTTTAGGCCTTGCGCCTATTAAATCTCGTTCTATTCACTGGAAGTACGACTTTAAAGTGAAAGTTGGCAAACACTGTTAATAATTTGGAACTCCATGCATATCATTTGGAGTATTCTGTGTCACCTTTGAAAAGATTATTTCTTATTCATAATTTACTGTCAGAAATGCCATTGGTTTTTGGTTAGTACATTTGAGTGTTAGTGGTTAGTTGGTAACGTAGTTAGTTGCCATTCTAAAGTCATTAATTAATATATAATTTTTTGTGTTGATAAACTGCATATTTGTATGAGCTTGTAATTATGTGATTCAATTCTTTTACTATTTTTTTAACAGCAAATGAAGTAGGAGAAATGACAATATCTGTGACTGGACAACAAACTATTGTCATTGGTGGTCTGCAAAAGCATACAAACTACAGTTTCCAAGTAACTGGATACACTAGGATGGGCACCGGCCCCAGAGGACCGGAAAAGCCGATTCAGTGTCAAACAAAAGAAGATGGTGCGCAAGGCATTTCATTTACATTTTAAGAATTTACCACAAAAATTGATAGTAACTAGAATATATTCGTATAAACTTTGTGAGAGTCTATCTTTTCTCTCAATATATACGTTACTACCGAGATATTTTGCAGAGAGAAGAGAGAGAGAGAGAGAGAAGAAAAAAAAGCTGATTAATGTTCTATGTTTTATGAGAACAATGTGGTTTTAATTAGCTCTTGAGGCCATACACAAAAATAATCCATAAATAATGTGCCCAACACGGAGAGGAGATCGTAATAAATACTCGTACATCGTGGCAGGGTTTTCATTTGTAGCTGATTCTTTTTCGGCTGAAGTCGTAATTTTGTATATCTCGAAAATTGTGTTTCTCAATCCGAGAAATGTGACATTAACAGTAGGTCGTCGACTCTAAATGCCCATAGCTTCTAATTGTTTCTTCCTTGTCGTAAAAAAAACAAAGCAAAATCTCTGACGATGCAATGAAATGAACAATTTAATTAAACACAGCTGTGCGTAATATATTGAATTGCTGACGCGCGACTTAACTTTCGACTATTTTTCTATACATTATATTATGACAATATTAAGCCATTCATCCATATACAGAAAAATTTATGTATCTAGAAATTTAATAATTATCATGCTCAATTGAGTTGTTTAATTAAATCAAGTGTAATGTATACTTAAGTCTTATTTCAATATGAAAATCACGTTTTAGTTCGTTTTAAAGTGTGTAAACGCCACTCTAACTATGATTATTCTAAAAAAAAAATGCATGAGAAAAATTTGTAAATGCAATTTAAAATTTAAAATTAAGAGAAACTTGAAAATGTTTTAGAAACTAGAAGGGTAGCTGAATCACTTCAGGGCATTTATATGTTGATATCTTTCAAAATAAGCTTTTTATGAGTTTGAATATGACCCAATTTTAAGGAAGTCTTATAATGAAAAAAGCTTACTTTGAAATATATCAACAAGAGAATACTTTCTGGTTGAGCTACCTTTCTAGTTTCTAAAACACTTTCTAGTTTTTCTTAATTTTTTTCCTGAAAGATAGAATAGTCAAGAGTTCGAAAATCAGCTGTTCATAAACCTTCATCTGTACAGTATATTAAAAATCATAAATGCCTCCTCTCCAGTGTGAAAGGGTTGATCCTTGATGGGATGCAATCACACATAGCATGCTTCTTTTTAATGGAAGAAAAAAGTCTTAAAAATATAAAAAAGAGCAAAAAAAATACTCTTCTTTTCGGACGTGTCTCTTCATATTTAAAATTCATAGAGTTTATTTTGAAAGATATCAACATGGAAATACCCCTAAAGTGGTTAAGCTACCCTTCTAGTCTAGAAAACAGAATAATCAGAATTCGAGAGACGTGTACGCTTCAAAACCACCTTAAGAGTGTTGATATCTTTAAAATAAAGATTTTTTATGGCAGTTCTTAAATATCACAAGTTTATGTGGAGATATTTTTTAATTTTTGGCCATAAAAAAGTTTATCTTAAAAGATAACAACATTAAAATATACTATTAAGTGATTCTTCTACCGTTTTAGTTTCTAACACTTAAGTTTTTATTGAGTGTTGCTCCTAAAACATACAATAACCAGAGTTTGAAAAACTACCGTTTATAAAACATCTTAAACAAAAGTCATGGAACATTTAAATCATAGTGATATTTCTTATTATTTTTAATGAAACAGTTCCAGACGCACCCGAAGAGATCAAAGCAATGTCCACTTCGTCAACTTCCATTCTAGTTACTTGGAAAACTCCGGTTCGTCCGAATGGATCTCTTACGAAGTACAATGTATACATGCGAAGAACAGAAGATCCCAACAAGGAGGTTATATAGAAGGAAGAAAACGGTTTAGTTGGTTGTTTTTTTGTTGACAATCATCATTGTAATTTTAATGAACAGGATATTGGCAAACATTCGATACCGTCGTCTCAAACTCACTTTGAAGCTGATGGACTGAGATCCAATGGTCGTTACGAATTTTGGGTAACTGCCGTAACCACTGTCGGAGAAGGACAGAGCACCAGAGTGATTACTCAAAAAACGACCGGGCCAGAAAGTGAATGAAACTCAAATATCTATTATAATTAGTAAAAACGTGCTGATTTTTTTTTATATTTAAGAGGAATTATTTTCTAATCTGCTTTAAATGTAGTTGCTGCTCGAATTGTGTCTTTTGGAAGTAAATTTGTAGTTCCGTGGAATACTAACGTGGAACTACCGTGCAAAGCTATTGGAGTGCCTTTACCCAAAACAGAATGGATGTTTGAGTAAGTTTTGAGTGGAATCCAATATTGACGCTTATAAAATTTCATGTCTATAGTTTAAAAAAAAAAGAACTAGTATTTTTTGAGAGAGAAAACATTACTTCAAATTTATGAGGTGTACGAGTTTAAACATTTAAGCGGCACTGCAGAATCTTTATAAAGTGGACTTGATTTAAGAAGGAAGGGGGTCAACAATAAATTCCCATTAGATTCTCTGTATTTTTAGTATGAAAGTTAGATCGAGAGAAAAACACACACCCGCACACACGAGAGGTTGTAAATTTCCATTTTATCCAGATGAAATGGACCCATTCCCAATTGTTTATGTTCCACCCTCTCTCTCGCAATCCAGCTTCCAACTTTTCCATGGGCAAAACACAGGATAACATGGTGAGGCCATCAGTGACTTTCACACTCACTCCTTCTTTTCTTCCTCCTCATCCGCCATCCTCACACCTCTTACCACCTAAAAAATAAATATATATATATATATATATATATATATATATATATATATATATATATATATATATATATATATTTATATATATACTGTATATGAGATGTAAGTTCCGAAATATAAAAATAAATCACGATCAAAACCGGATTCGGAACATTCAAGAAAAATGAGAACGAAAATCTCTGTTTATAGATTGATCGAAAAAAAATAAATAAAGCTTCTGAGAGACCAACTTAATCACAAAGTGATAAAATAGAATGAATAATGATAAATTTGAGTATTAAATAAAAAGAACTCTTGGTTTTTATTTTCTTAGGTGTTGGGTTTTTTTTCTTCTTTTCTCTATTCAATGGATTGGAACCCTCAATTATGATCAAGGCATTTGATTACTTTTTTTAAAAAAGAAAAATCTTGACATTTCCTTTGAACCAACACACACACACACAACGATGATGAATGATGATCTATGAGCTTCATCACCAATGCAAAGGGAAAATGAAATATATCGATTTAACCCTCAACATTTGTGTGTGTCTACACGGGTGTTCATAATGTGCAAAAAAAACATAGGCTACTTCCTTTTTGATTTGATTGATTTTTAAGTTGTTGTTGTTGTTGTTGTTTTGTTTTTTTTTAAAGCAAGAAGTTAAAAGTCAAACATATTTTATCAAATTTGCTATGGTCATATCCATTTATTAATTGCAGTAATTAATAAATGTTAATTTTCAACTGAAAAGGGTGAAACAACTTTTTCTGAACACACTCTGTATATTATAGTCTCAACATTTTTCAACTCAGCTTTCCAAAAATGTGACACATTATTTTATCTCTCTCGCGACACCAACGAAAAATGTCAAAGTCGAAATTGTAACAGCGGGTTTTATTAAATTAAGAAAATGAAAGCTTCAAAAAAAAAAAACCTCGTACAAAAAAACTGAAATAAATCACTGTTGCAAATAGATTAACAATGCAATAAAGTTAAAAGCCACAAAAACACAACCTTATACTATTTATAACATATTCTAACTTCGTATTTTTGATTTCTTTGTCTTTTGCTTTGTAAAGAGGACGTCCCATAGAAAAAAGTTTTCAGGTGGCCGTCAATGGAAGCCTCCTTTTATCTCATGTCAGTGGAAACAATAAAGGATCTTATGTGTGCAGGTCTCATAACACATATGGAGCAGATAACATCACATACTTCCTAAAGATACAAAGTAACGATGATCAATTATTATTCTTAATTATTAAGGCAATAAGGCAACCAAAAAAATTGCATTTAAAATTTAAAAGACTAGACTTAACAAACTAGATTTCTCATTTGCAAAAACTATTGAAAAGACTGTATTCTTACTAAAAATTAGCCGAAAAAACTAGATTTCTGCTATGTTTTTTTAAAACTATTTTTGTCAAGTCTTAAAAATGGCTGGGTTAATAATTTGTCGCAAAATTAACCCAAAGCAAACGTCAAAACATTAAAGAACTTAATAAGCTAATCATAGGCGTAAATTGGGTTTGAAAAGTCGGGTGGCAAGATTTAGGAGACCAAGCAGAAAAAAGACATAGTATTGCATTGCATTTTTTAAGGATTGAACAGGAACAGATAAATTGGTGACAAATGTGTGAACTTGTATCCTATTTTTATTACAGAAATTAGAAATAATTTAAAAAAAAGAAAATCAATTCAGTTTTTTTGGGGGTGGTGGCCGCCACACCACGCGCCCCGTAATTTACGCCTATGGAAGCACTGGAATGAACTCAGGAGGGCCCAACTGACTTCCGAGGACAGTTAACTTGGTGACAAATGTGTGAACTTGTATAATGAACTTGTAAAATGCGCCCCCTAATTTACGCCTATGAAGCTAATGATTTGCAATGGCAACCAAGGCCACATGAATTCATATTGCAAAAGTTGCAATTGTTGCAATTTGGATGGAATTGTTACAATTTGGTTGCTTTACTAACCATGGTGCTAATGATTTTCTTTACGTATCTATCTGGATCTGTAGTGCCACCACAAACGCCAGTTCTTTTAGTGTCGGTCATCCAGCTCTTCTCTTTGCAGCTTAAATGGGAATCGAGAGATGACGGAGGAAGTCCGATAAAAAGTAATCCATCAGAATTGATTTTCTAATTCTAATACCTGGAGCGAATCAATATACCGTAATTCTTATTCAGTGCTCTGGCTGCCTGTCATTTTGAATAAGGTTACCTTTTTTTAAAATTACCTAAAATATACTAAAAATGTCTTTCGAGACCTCAGTTGTCATAAAAAGGTTTAAAAAAGTGCAAAGATTCATGAATTTTTAAAATTCGAAAAAAAAATACCCTGAAAATGCCCCAAGTACTGTAACCTCAACTGGCCTCTGTCGTCAAAAAAAGCTTTAAAAAAGTGTCATTTGAGCCTGACAAAGCAATCACATGAGGCCGTTTCCGGACCTGTGTGTATTTGATGCTATTTTTTTTAGCAAATGTTGGCGTTTTCAAGCACGGTATACATTGTGTTGGGGTGGGCGAGTGGAGGGGGGGGGGGGGTCGTTACAAAAAGGAATTATGGCTGTCAATGTAACGCATAACCATGTAATGTTCATAAAAATCCAATTACAAAACATTCTTATTGCATAAATTGCTGTCATATGTGTATCATATATTTTTATAACTGTCATTGACTGGTGTACAGCTTAATACGATTGTGATAAAATAATAGATCCCTGTGGTGGACTCACTAGGAAATTTTGCTAACAAAATTAGTTTAGTACAAAAGGGAAGCAACTTTCCGATAAAAAAAGATTGCCACTTTCTTAAGTAACTAGACAAATAGATATAAAAGTATTTTCATAAAGTGTGACAATATATAGCAATCACTAAAACTTGTTAAATTTGCCATACAAAGTTTAACATATTAACTAACTATTGAATCTAGTTGTGAACAAAATTATAAATTTTTTGTTATAAACTTTCATTTTTTTAAAACTTAGGATATAATTTGTACCATAAGAGAGACTACAGTGAATGGGAAAACATTGAATTTGCCGCTAAACAAACGAATCACACCCTCGAAAACCTCGAGTGTGGTACTCGATACCAACTTTATGCGACCGCCACTAATAAATACGGAACGAGCAAAAGATCCGAAGTTTTGACCGTTCGAACGAGAGGATCTCGTAAGTCTCGTCTTTTTTTGGATGAAAATTGAAGAACTATGTTTTATATCGATTCCTTCTCGTAAGCTCCTCGAGCACCAACAAAACGCTCTTTCATCATGGAGGGTGTTACGACACTGACCCTTTACATGAGCACTTGGGACTCGGGAGGTTGTCCCATCCTCTATTTTGTAGTTCAATACAAAATGATGACAAACACCGATTGGCGTCTCGTCTCAAACAACGTCTTTGTCCAACCAGAGTTCATCATTCCAGACCTGAATGCGGCTACTTGGTACAACTTGCAAGTGACGGCACATAACAACGCCGGTTCAACTGTCGCTCACTACGATGTCACTACCAAAGTGGCATTGAGCGGAGGTTGACTACAACTTTCTATGAATATTTATAATTCTAATTTAATACCTGACATTTTTTTTCTTGTTTTTATCAGGCACCATCGCTCCACGTCCGTCATTAATTGAAAAACGCGGGCAAGTAGATAACCCTCCATTTTATTACGACGCAAAAGTTATCGTACTGCTTACATCGATTGCCATACTCGTGGTCACGATCGTGACCATTTTGTGTCATTGCTACCGTCGTCAAAGACAGATTAATCTAGAAAGGACATGTAAAAATTTCTTTCATTGTGATCTTTGATGTGTCATCTCGATAATTTATTCCTATTTGGTTTCATTTACAGTTGCTGCTGCTCCGAGGCCTTTAAACGAAGGGAACCGACAAGAGTTACAAAATACAACCGTTGCTGGAAACTTCGGCTACTTACTCGGAAGTAACAAAAAACCAAACAACAAAGTGCACGGAGGAATTACTCCAAATCACTGTCAAAGTACATATTGTATAACCAAAACTGTAAAACAAGCTATAATTTTCATTCTTTACGATCGTTTTTTTGTTTCTATGAAAGTTGTGAATCCTTATGCAACTTCCCAGATCGTGGAGTACGGTCAAGGGAAAGAAATGCATACATTTGGAGAGAGAGCTGTGCATGCGCCAAAGATTCAGGAGATCCAAGGTGATGGAACATTTCCTCGTTCGAGAAGAGAGAACGTTTTCAATTTGGAACTCGGTACGAGATTAAATACCAAGGAAATGAAGTCAAGTGCGCCAATTCGACTGACTGACGTGACCGCGACTTGACCTTGACCTGATGTTTCTAATAAACTTTACGGTTTGCACGATAGCATACACGAGACCTGCGAGCGAAGGATCTCATGACGAGGATCTGAACGAAGGATGTTACTCGACATCTGCCATTTACACGTGGTACCCAAGGAACACACAACGTTTGGAACATCAACACGGTGAGGTTTCTTGGAATTTATTGGTTCTAAAAATAAATTTCAACGACAGTTTTATCTGTTTGAAAATGCAAGTTCCCGATCTATTAGAACACGGTCGAGAATCTAGCACTCCAACCAACGACACTCACTCTGAAGTGACACACCATGGATCGAAGACTCCGGACAGTCTGGAAAGGAGATATCGGTATACCATAGAATGTTTGACGCACTGTGGAATTCCTATATCAGTTTCACTTGTGCAATTTTCGTAAGGAGGAGGTTCGACGATCATATGGAAGAGACGACGTTCGTCTTTTTCTATCGAAGGGATTCGCATCTCACGCATTGCAACTCGCAGGATTATTTGGACAGAGAAAGTAGCAAAAACGAATTTGCAAATTACAGCAAAGGTAAGAAAAATCAACCCGAAGTTAGTTTTTTTCTCAAAAGGAATTTAATGTTGGTATCGCTTTTCTGTAGATACAACAGAGCATCTCAAAGATGGAACTCACCTTCTTCACAATAGGTAAACCATATCACGTACTTTATGTTCAAATAGTTAATTGTTTTCTAACATCCCTTTCGAATTCTAAGTCCTCAGTTCCCAGTGGATCTCATATTGGTTGAATACGTGACTCCCTCTCTCAAAACTAACTCTTATTAATATTACTAACAGCAGGGATATTTTGGAGGACCCTTCTGAAATGTTGCACCGTCCATATAACGATTACGAAAGCAACAGAAGACCCACGATAGACTACACGATAGCAGTTTGATGAAACTGAATGGTGATGTCGTATCCTATTATTCTCTAGGGTACTGCGCATCGGCGACATACAAATGAAGGGAAAGTTACTAGTCGTTCGCTTTCGAACTTCGAAGCGAACATTTTGGAAACACACGAGTCGGTCGTTGCGTGTGTGTTTGTGTGCCAAGAAGAGCGCCTTTTTAATGTCTGTGTTTTCATTAAAACTTCAGACGTATATTAATTCATGTTATAAATTTTAAATGGTTGTCGATAAGAAAATGTTAAATGCGGACGAGAGCCAAACGCTTGTATGCGACAACATATGACCTTTCTAACAAACTTAATTATTCACACAAAGAACAGTTTTAAGTTGAATTTTGCAGTTAAATGTATTTTCCTTTATAATAAAAAAAAAGTTGTACTTCATTGAAGAAAATGTATCAAGTGGTCAAGCGGAAAGAGAAATGAAAGCTAAATAAAACAAGACGAAAAGTGACTTAATTCTACGAATAAGGGTAAATTATTTTTAGAATTTTATTTTGTATGTATTCAAATTGCATTTTGTACAGTTTTTTTAATTACAATCTTCTTTTTGAACACAAACATTGTTGTCATTGCTGAACTGAATGAGAGCAAAATCGCCGGATGTCATCCAGTTTTCTTGTAGCTGCCTCGTGGCCTGTGCTTGACCAGGACGAAGGCCGACTACAACGTCCGCTTTGATGGTTCTCAGTGTACACAAAGGGGCCGGACCGAACCCACGAAGAGACTTCGAGAAAGAGACCGTGTGCTCCCATTCGAGGTCACCGGTTAGCTTTCTATAGTTGAGGTCGCCCTTGAATATGATCAGATTCGACAGCCCAAGTTCTCGATACAAATCGGGCGCCATACGAAGCATCTGTGAATAATCATGAGGAAGAGTCCAGAAGGGATGCGTTTGTACGTGCCACTGGCCACTTTCCAAGTATGATCGCCAACGAGCAGCCAATCGAGGTGTCTGATCGACTCCTTCCTTCTCCAAGGCCAGTAATATCCATTCGAAATCGCTTGGAGTTGTGTCCGATACAAACCATGGCATCTGTTTGGCATGGAAATGGACGTTACGAACAGATCCCAATGAACATAAGACGTCTGCCAGACAAAAGTCGGAGAAAAGTTCGAATCCCGCATTGTCCAACACGATGTCCACTCTAGTAGTGGCATCTGAATTCAGTACGTTGAAAATGAGGTCAGTCTGATCAACTAAAATGTTGGACGAGAGAGAATCGACTTCGCTCAGAGGAACGACGTTCGACGAGCCCGTCGATCCTGCTGATATGCTGAGATCACACTTGTTACCCCATAGGTCCAACTACACAGAAAGATTGAGAACTAAATTTATCTATCTTAAGGTGAGTTTCCTGTGGTACATTATTCAAATTTGCGCTTCAGAAGAGCAACAACAAGGAGAAATTGAAAGTGTGTTAGAAACTAGAACTGTAGCAGAATCACGTAATATTTTCATGTAGATCTTTCAAAATGAACTTTTTTAGACAAAAATTACAAAAAAAATGTCATCTACCGGTACGTAAAGTTGGATCATATTCAAATTTGCATAAAAAAAAGCTTATTTTAAAAGATATCAACATGAGTTACAATGTTACTGAGTTGTGACTCAAAACTATTTAAAGACAAGTGATAAAGTGATTGAGTTACAATTCTAGTTTCTAAAACACTTTCAATTTCTCATTAATGTTACTGCTGAAGCTCCCCAGTTTGGTGGGCATTTATTTACACTTTAAAACCATCTTACGATGAGTTTCCACGAGCTGATCACTCAATCTCTGGTAATTATTCTACGTTTCATAAAAACAACACAAAGAGGACATTGAAAGTGACATTGGATCAGGGATTGAGTCACAACTCAGTTATACTCTTCAGATTCATCTACTTTCTAAAACACTTTCTACCTTTTCTTAACGTTGCTTCTAAAACAAAGAATAACCATAATTCTAGAAGCTTTTACAGGTCTGTTATACCTGTACGAATCTATGAAAAGTATCGTAATCGAGGGTTCGAGTCGTCTCGGAATCCTTTTCAGTTTCGACGGTACTCAAAAGACGAGCACCGATGATCCGAATGGTTTCGAGAGAAACAAAAAAACTGTCTTTCTTCTGACTGCAGAACGGATCGAGAGATTTCATCGGACAACTAAAAACAAATGGGAGAAGAAGAAGAAAAAAAGAAGATATCGGACGAGACTCGACGGAAGGATCGAAAATCCGATCTGTATTACATACGACGACAGTTCGAGAGCCTCTTGAATTCTCCTGTACATGTAGCACTCTACGAGGAGCCATGCGGAACCGAACCAAGAAGGTGGAACTCCACCGTTCTTTGCTGTCTCCTCTTCTATGCATTTGTTCCAAAGTTTGACATCTTCTCGATCGTCTTTGAGCGAAACGACGTCCTTGTTCGTCTGGATCTCGTTTTTCAACTTGGAAAGCCTTCCAATGACATCCTTCAATTCTTGGCAATGTTTCTGGTCAGACAATTTATACACAATTACATAATTGATATCCAATTTAAACTCAAATGAATCGTGCAGCAAACGACCCCCCCCCCCCCTCCACCCCGACTCAAATTATACGTTACGTTTCCGTATGTTGTCAGAATTTCGTTTTTCTCTCGGACCAAAGTGTCCACTACTTTTGACAAGATGATGGGCAATCGGTCCTTGATGGTCAGATAAGCGAAGGACCTGAAAAAAGAAGATCATGGTCAGAAGAGGGTTTTGGAAGGGAGGTGAAAGAAAGGGGGCGGGGGGGGGGAGTTATATCTTCGTTAAATACCCTTCGTTAGCAGCCGACAGAGGCGAAGGTTTGTCTTCGTTAACCTTGTTCATTAGGTGCAGATGATAATTAGCATAAACTAGGGAAAATTAGGTTAATAGAGCGAGTAATTTAGAGAAGGTCATTCGATGAAACAGCTGACGATGATGTTGAAAATGAAACGAAGGTCGAGCTGACGAAAATGACAACATCGATAACCTTTTTTTATAATCGATTCATCGATCCAAATCGATCTAGCATGTTGGGGAAAAGTTGACAGCTGCCTGACTATTACACTGGCTGCACACGATGCGTGCAGTTTTTGCACTTTTATTTATTACATATAACCTTTTGCACGTAGGTTCGACACAGAAAACCATATTTAATGAGTAATTTTTAATAGAAGTTTTTTAATGTTGAAGATTTGTGCAAAGGGTTCAAAAGGTAAGAATATGTTACACGTGCACGCATTGTGCGAAACCGGTTTTAGGCTAAGATTGAAAAAAAAAAAATGTTCTCGTTTCAAATCGTTTCCTCAAAAATAGCCTCAAATCAAGCCCTATTTTCTTGTGATATTTTCAAGCCAAGCCTATTTTGGTTATTTTCAGCAATATTATCGATATTTTCAGAGTGAAATTCCAGTTGAAATGATTCGAAATCAAATTCGTAGGATTGCATTTTGATGGCGGAAGCTGTTTTATTGCACACTGCTCCAGAATATGCCGCTGAATGTTGCAATCTGTTGAATGAAGAGTGGCCAAGGAGTGGTACCTTAAGGTAAGGTAAGGTAGCGTATGTATAATTGTATGATATGGTACCAAAGAGTTAAGGTGGTACCCATACATATCATGTACAGATCTATATAAAGTATGCCATGCTAGTCAGAAGTGGGCGATTTTGCAGAAGAAATTTAAAATCTGTTGGAAATTAGAAGGGTAAAGGATTCGCGTTAATGTGTTTTTATGATTGATATCCTTCAAAATAAACGTTTGACAGTAGTCCGACGTTGAATTTTGAAAGCTATTGCCCCGGTTCTCCTAAGCAGTTTGATAAAACGCTAGATCAAACCATGAATTTATTTCTTTGCAGATTGGCAAGTCTTAAGAAGTCGTGCAATGCTCTTCCTTGTTCGATTCTTCTTCTTCTCGTCGAGGATACTCGAGAGATTGAGGACGTTTCTCAACGTCGTCATCGCGTTCTCGTAGGTCACAGTCGGTTGGCCAGAGTTCTCGGTCGTCCTAAAGCATGTTGGATCGAGAGTGGTAAGGAATATCGAACTCTTACTAGCAGTGTAATGAAAATTATGTCTAATTCTCACTTTTATAAGTGGTCGTCAGAAAGGACAGGAGAGGTCAGGGTTTGGGTAAAATTCTCATGATGAAGACTGAGGAGTATGCAGTAAAGCAAGTAGAGCACTTTTTATTGTCCTAACATATAGGAACTACATACATAGATTTGTTCCGATGTGAAATTTCAGGTTGGGATTCGTTGAAGCCCATCTGAGCACCCATGACAAGGTTCAATTCTACGCGAAGCAAGGCTATGAACGTTCAGTGCAGTCGGTTTGCGTGTCTTCGGCCAGCAGTTCGTTAATGAGCAACAAATTCTTTGTTGGTGACAAGTTATAGTGACGATCTCGGTCATTTCGATTGAAATTCGTACTTTTTTATTTTCTAACAGACTAAACTAGAAAGTTACACTAGAATAGATTCTATAAGAAAAGAGACGGCCAGGAAGCTAAAATCAGAAGACGAGGAAGGCAGTGATAAGACTGGGAACGGACTTCCAGT
This sequence comes from Brachycybe producta, assembly GCA_036925085.1. NCBI lineage: Eukaryota > Metazoa > Arthropoda > Diplopoda > Playtdesmida > Andrognathidae > Brachycybe > Brachycybe producta. Next base: position 1,331,815 of record JAUPFP010000010.1, on the reverse strand, counting down.
TCAACCAACGCCACCACCACCTCCACCACCACCTCCTCCACCTCCTCCTCCTCCTCTTCCCATTTCAAGAAAGTCGTCCGATTCAACGATAGAAACAGGGTTGAATCAGACTTGGATGTTAAAATACTTGATGTAGAATATAATAAATATTTTTATTACAATTATGGGGCTTTTTCAATTGAGCTTTCGTGTTTTGTGATCGCGAGTAGCTTCAGTTCTATCTAATTCTACGATTAATAGTTATGTTAATGGAATTTTATTGTCTCTAGGCCTTGCCAATAGCCATTTCATCTATTTTTTTATTTTGTGCTTTTAACATTGAGTTTCTTAGAATAGCTTTTCATTGGTTTTTTTAATTGCTGAGAGACATTAATTTTTAAACGTTAAGTGGAAAGTCATTTATTATTTTTAGTTTATATGGTCTGCAATACATTTAGGAATGATTTCTGTTAGAATCGAATTTTTTTTAGCAAAATGTTGGCTTTATTATTCATTAAGGGCGTTTTACAGGGAAACTTAAATCATTTTAGGCATTAGAAGTGTAGATCACAATCACTTTCGATTATTTTCTTTCAAAATAAACTTTATTTCAGTTTGAAAAAGGCGCAACTCTAAAGCAGACTATTCTTATTATATATTATTTTTGATAATTCTTGTTTCTAAAACACTTTCGTAGTTTCTCTTAATTTGCTTCTAAAAGACCAAATAGTCAGCTGTTCATAATTTTTATGATTCGTATGACGTAATGTGTTTTTTTTTTCTCCCTCATGTTATTTGTTTTCACACGAGGACGCCACTATAGCAGTAGAGTTGCAACGATGACGTCAAGACTTTTCCCGCAATCCTCTCTGTTCTTTGTTCTTGTTGTTGACGTCATCAGCTGCTGCTGTTGCTGAACTTTTATGTCCTCCCTTTTGGGACGTTCATTTTGAGGAACAACTTGAACGTTTTGTGATTTTGTTTTTCCATTGTTTCGGTGGGAGTTTTCTTCTTGTTCTTCTTCTCGGTTTTGGGATTGAATTTGATAAGAAGAGCGGACGTTTTTATATAAAAAAAAAACAAAGTGAGTGAGTGAGCGAGAGGATGGCGAACGCGAGTGGATCGTCAAGATCCGAATTTATCGTCGGTGGAAAATATCGTCTCGTTAGGAAGATCGGAAGTGGTTCGTTCGGAGATATTTATTTGGGGATCAACGTCACAAATGGCGAGGTAAATACCGTACTTAATAAAAATGCACAGTATTTATTTGTCATATTCGAGATTTAAAGAGGGTATTAGCACGGAAACGAATCGTTTTAGCCTTGGTTTTTTTTTTAGCTCTTTTAAACTGTATTCGTAGAAAACGGGTTTCTTTTCATTACGGAGAGTCGAATCCATTGTTGAAAAAGGGGGATGGGGTTCAGGTTGGAAGAAGAGGAAAGAAGAACGCGAAAAGGAGGGTGATTGCTTATTCCAGGCGCGAGCAACTGATCTCTTTTTCGCTTTTCTCGCCAGTCACGATGATGATGATGATGGTGACGTTGGACTAATTACGTCAGCAGGTTTGTTACGTGTGGCCGCGCGCGTGTTATTTTATTTCTTCCCTATTTCTCCCTCCTCAAAAAGGTGATCACTCAAGTTGTGTTTTTATGACGTCATTCGGGTGACGTTGAGGTCAACATGCGGGCTTTTAGTTTCCGTTTGCGGATACAATTATATCCGCAAATTGGTTTAATGTTTTATTAAAATTATTATTATTACTGTGATGATTTCTATATTATAATTATTAAAGTGCTTATTTTATTCTTTAGTATTTTTTTTTTTCTAATTAATTTGACATAAATTTCACTGAACTAGATTTAATTTTTTTTATGTCAACAAAAATTGTTGAAAAATTAATCATTTTTTTTCTTCTTAGAAAGATTTGGTAATTTTCATTACTTTAAACTTTCAAAGCCGGAAATTTGATTGTTTTATTCTTTATTTTTATAGGAAGTTGCAGTTAAATTGGAATCGACTAAAGCAAGACATCCACAGTTGTTGTACGAAAGTAAATTATACAAAATTCTTCAAGGAGGAGTCGGAATTCCGCACATTCGGTCAGTATTTTCTTCGGAAATTCCATTTTCGTAAGAGAACGAAACAAAGTAAAACAACAATATATAATAATAATAATTTAACCCGTTTTTATGGATCGATTGTTTTGTTTTGTTTTTGAAAAGATCTCAAGGGCATTTGTAATAGGTCAATGGGATCGATTAGTCTTGTCTGGTCTTCGTTATAATATATTTATTCGGAAATATTTTTTTTCAGCCTTCTTTTAATAATACTGATTCAGAGATCTTCTTTGTTAATAATGTTTCTTTTGTTTAGACGTGTTTTTCATTTTAGGTTTTCGTGTTTGGTTGTTAACTGTCGTTTAAATTTAACGGCTGATTAGTTCTTTCGTTAAACCCTTTTTTCATGTTGAAACTTTTATCTTTTAGTTGTTTTTTTTTGGTTCATTTTTCTGGTCATTCTCCTCAGAGAAGATGATAAATCGAAAAACACGCAAAAGGGTTATTTTTGTAAGGAAGGAAGTTCGGAGAACTCTTTTTTGTCGTTCTTTTCAGTTTTTCTCAGCGTTCTACTTCTTTATTGCTCCGTTTATAGTCGAACAATTCGCGCATGCGTCCTAGCTGTTTTAGCCATTTCGCACGAATGTACTTTGCACAACGATGAAGGTTTGAGGTGGAGGTTATACTAATGCTTCTAGTTAACGAGGTCGGAGTATGCTAGCTGTGGAGGATGTTGTTTGCTTGCGGACGCAAAGCGAAACCTCCAACCCTCTTTCGTGGTGTGAAATGCATTTGTACGAGATCAGTTACTGTCTTAGAACGCGAGCGCGAAATAGCGACTGTAAACGCGGCATTAACCCCCCTCTCTGTAATTTGGAAATCAGTCGGTTATATTATTTGGAATTATCAGAAAAATGACTCAGATAGGAAAAAGAAACTAAAATGGTGGTGGAAGGGGGAGGGAAGAGACATTGGTCGGGGGGGGGGGGGGGGGGGGTCCTAAAGGACATTTACTTTAATCAATAAGGATGAGGTTAAGTTACTTTTATGTTGCAATTGACAGTTTCTTCGAAGGGTTTGTTTTGTGTTTTTCTATTTTAGGGTTAAATTTGTCTTTTCATTTTTTAGCACAAAATGTGTGTTGTTTATGTTTGTGTGGGATTTAATAATTGGGACTTAAATAAGAACTTCGAGGAAAGCGGAGGTTAGGTTTCCCTCCTCATCAACCAAAATTAGCCTTTTTTGTTTCTTTGTTGGTTTTTTTTTTTAGAATTTTAGCGCAGTTTTTGTCCGCTTTTAAGATGAACAGCTGATTGTTGAACTCTTTGATTTTATTCTGTCTTTCAGGAGCGACAATTAATAGAAAACTAGAAAGTGTTTTAGAAACTAGAAGGGTACTTTCATGTCTGTAGCTTCCGAAGTAAACTTTGTATTGTGGTTGAGCCACTTCTAGTTTCTAAAACACGTTCAAGTTTTCTCGTAATGTGTCACCTGAAAGATTGAATAATTGGCGTTTATAAGAGGCGTTTAGGTTTGAACATCTTTCGACTGTAAACAAAATGAATTCGAACTTGTGTTTGTGCCATGTTTGCAATATGTATTTTCCATGGAAAGACTCAAGGTGGTTGGTTTGTGCGGCAATTCGACTTCATTTTGTAGTCGAAGGACGCTTTCACACGAGGATACGTATGTATTAGATAAATACTTCAGGAATTTACATATACACCAATGGTAGCATTCATGTGTCGCCGTATGAACGGCTCTACTCAGTTTCTATCATTGTGTGAAAGCGGCCAAAGTGTTCGAAAAAAGTCTTCTTGTGTGCCAAGGGCACTAAAAAACCTACCTTAAACGATAATTTTTATAAACAAAAAAAACATGATCCAGATTCAAAAAATTGCTTAAGGCTAAGCAAAGCTTAAACTAATCGTAACAGCAGCTGGCGGTATCTACTTTTAAGCCGAAGATCAACTGGGTCGCAACCTTTTACAATGTGACCTTCAGCTGTAATCTTCGACTTAACTTTTACAGAATCGGTTTTAAGTTTTAAAACGAAGTTAAGTTTAAAGAAAGTTAAGCTTATATGAGTGCTGTTGGCGCTTGATTGAAAACATGGGTCGCTGCATTTTAAGCTTTGCTTTGCTTTAATGAACAGCGATTTTGAGCAATGTTGTTTTTATTCTGCTTTTGGATTAAATAGATGACCCCAGCCTTTAGGCCCCTCTGGCTTGCTTCCGATTGGTTTTATTTAAATTCAGAAATTCGAAAAGTAACCTGAATGCTGCGGAGGTGAATACCGAGATAATTTTTTTGTTGTTTCCGAAATTCGGTTCGTTGCTGTGAAATAATAAAAATGGTTAACAAAAAGTGCTGCTGTTATTATTATTAGGAAAAAGAAAGATAACGGGATTTTTTTTTTATTGAATTCATCTTTAGAAATTGTTTCTAAATCCTTTTTTGGGCGTTGTTCATTTTAGATGAAGAATTAACGGTACAAACAAAAAAAAACGATGAAAGAAGAAGAAGAGGTAGAAAAAGGCGTTTTTGTTGATGGTTTATGGAGGTGGTGATGGTTCCTCCACTAATTTCAATTATACAAAATATTTGTTTATTTTTAAACTCCTCCTCCTCCACCTCCTCCTACATACATCTATCAAAGGAACAATCTGATTGACCTCGATTAGCAATCTGTGAAGGTTGATGATGATTAAGGCCGTCAAAACGTTTCTTCAAATAAAAATTCGCAAAGGTGAAAATTTTTTGCGTTTTATGCGAATAGAAAATAAACACAAAATATGCATGAAAATTATTTGTTTTATCTAAAAAAAAAAACCCACATGTTAAAAACAATTAAATAAATATCTGAAGCAATTAACGACAATCATAAAGAAAAGCTAATTGAAAATAAGAAATCGAAGCGATTTAATGAATTTTTTTGGACCAAAAATGTTTAAGAAATATGTGAAATGTGTTCATGCAAATTGTGCATTTTGTGCTATTGTTTGGAGATGAGGTCCTGGAGGGAATGTTTACAATTGGCAAGATTGGTCTGAGGGATGGATGGAGTGAGTGTTTTGTGGGTGGTGAAATTGAACCCTTTGAATTGATGTTGAAATTGTCCGAAACAATTGATGGTTTCATTCAGTTCTCTTGTCTATTGTGAATTTCCGATCAATCTGGAAGGGTGGGATCGTGGTAATGGAAGGGACGGAGGTCGTGACCCACTAGAATCGATGATCTGTCATCGTGATTCATGAGTTTTTTGTTTTGCATTTTTTTTTTTGTTTCCTCCCTCCCCTTGAGTTTGCTGTGTGTTTATTATAAAAAAAGGCCTTCACAAACAACAAACTTAGTGCATCAAGTTGTTGTTTTTCAACTTTTCAAACAGGTAACTTAGGAAAGGGCGGGGGGGGTGGTTGCCTCCATCCATACCTTTCCTAGTCCTCCTTCCATCCATAACTGAGGTTCAGTTGACTGGCGAACAGCCGTTCCTCACTTCCCCGTGTTTTCTCTCTGTGTCCATAAAGTTTGGTGGGAACGGTTAAATTCTTGTTTTCAATTATTTAAATCTCTCGAGTTTGAAAGAAAATCAATTACATTCTTAATTTTTGTTAATATTATTGAAGTTTTCCATGAAACTAGAGGCTCGTACACACTGTGATACTTTGTGGCGAAACAGTGTTGCGTTGCATCGGGACTGTATCGAGACAACCGCGAAACATGTGTCTCGGGTTTCCACTCATATTGCAAAACAAGTATACAATGTTCCGCAACATTTCAAAGTGTGGACGTTTTCTGAAACATAGACTTCAGTTGCGTTTTAACATTGATAATAGTAGGATTCCTCCTACCAGAGAGAGGGGGGCATATAAAGAAATGTTCTCTGCCTGAAAGATCAAGTGAAACCTGAGTTTTGGATGTGGACACGGAACAATGTTTCGGGACTGTATAGTGTCTCTCGACAGCCTTGCGACATTGTTTCGCCACAAAGTATCCCAGTGTGTACTAGCCTTTAGACTTTCTTATTCAGTCGAAATGAGACACAAGCGAGACTTTTTGGTTAACCCCGTAAATTTTTAAAAATCTCTTGTATTTTGTTTCAAACTTTGTTGGTTTTTCGTGTAAAAGGTTTTTTTTTTCTTCCTTCAGTCATTTATTTTTTTTTAAAAAAAGACGTCGTTTGAAAGAAATTCAAGCAAATTGATTTTCTGTTATTAGGTTTTGAAGTGAACTAAAAAAAATCCTCTTTTCTCATGGTTAATTGAGTGAAGATTTCCATTTAAATTAGTTCTAGATAATGGATCCAATTTAAATTAGGGTTCTTAACCTCCTTTTTCTCCTCCTCCTCCTTCTTATATTGAAATGTTTTCTTGCGATTGATTTCTTTTGAGTAAAATAATTTTCAATTGAACTGAATCGAACAAGAATCGTCGTCATTAATGTGTCGCTTATTCCTAATTTCCTGTTTCTCCCCTTGAAATTCAACGTGTCCAACCTCCTAACACACCTAATATTTTAATTAATTTCAATAATATTTAATATTTGACAATTCAGTATCTCGGTTTAATTTAAAAAGTGCGGCCACTGACCCCCCCCCCCCCCCCCCCCCCCCCCCCTCTCTTCCCGGGGCCAATTCATTCCTCTGTTTTGATTATTATGGAATATATTTGCAAGTAATTAACGCAATAACAATTAAAAAAACATTCACATTATTATGGAATATGGATATTACTCATAATGTAAATTGAATAATAAACAGTTGTTTAATTAGTTGTTGGGATGATAACACTGATTAATTATTGGAATTGAGATTTAAGATGTTTGAACTCGTGGTTATTTTCTGCGTTTTCAGGATTATCGGTTGGATAGAAATTGAAAGTGTGTTAAAAACTAGAACGGTAGCTGAATCACTTAATAGTATTTTCATTGTTAATATTTTTCAAAATAAACTTTTTTTTTTTACAAAGGAAAATTTTAAAAGTAATTGTCTAGTTTTGCCTTTTTCAAAGTAACATAAAAAGTTTATTTTAAAAGATATCAACATGATGAAAATAAACTTGAGTGATTCGTATCTACCCTTTCTAGTTTCTAAAACACGTCTTCGTGCCTGACTGAAAAAAGACGAGAATAACCAGAGGTCGAAGGGCGTTTTACATTTTCAAACCAACCTTAATTCGGTGTTCAATTTAGAACTTGGCTTGAAATTTTAATATGAAAATAACAATTGACTTGTTGGTCGAACGTTCGTTTTTTATTTCTTGTTTTGTTGTTTTTGTTGCACAAAAAATGCAAATTGTTTTGGGGTGTTTTTTCTTATCTTGTCTTGAGATTCTCGTTTTTTGTTGTTCTCCCTCGACGACTTTAGGAAGCGTTTTTTTTTTTTTTACCTATTTTGACAGAAGGAGGAGAGGTGGAAGGTGGGACCACCCCTCTTCCTCCTTCTAATTCTTGTTTTTATTCGAAATAGGAAGTTCTTCCGTTCATAAGGCGGCGGCGGTGGTGGTTGTAATTGTGGTGGGAATAATAATAAGAAACCTGGCAAAGTTGTGTACCTAACTTAACAATCTTACCTTGTTTTTTTGTGGTTTTGCATTTTAATTGTGGTTTGCGTTTTCCACCTTCAGAACATCTGTTATTTTTTACGTTGAATTCGAAGACCTTTTTTTTTTGTTAAAAAAATAATTCTTAATTTCTGTGTTAATTTTGTAATAATCTTTTCCAATTAAGAGATTATTCCAATTGTGGCACACAACATCAAGTACATCAATTGTAATTTAAAAAAAAAACATGAAGAAATTATCAAAGAATTTGTTCTCACAAAAAAAACGAAATTTCTTGACACATTTCAGAGCAAGATTTCGAATTTTAAATACAATGGAAACTGTTTAACACGAAATAGAAGAGAATGTTATGAGATTTTTTGTGTTATCTGTTTACACGAAAACAGATGGTTTTTTTTTCTATAACAGGTGGTTTTAAAGTGTAAAAAAACGCCTCTCGGACTCTTGATAATTATTTGGTTTTTCAGGTGCAAAATGAAGAAGAGAAACTATAGAAAGTGTTTTAGAAACTAGAAGGGGTTGCTCAATCACTTCATTTGTGTTTTCATGTTTTGATATCTTTAAAAATAAGACTTTTTTATGTGAGTTTGAAATTGACCCAATAAAAAGTTCATTTTGAAAGATATTGAGGTGAAAAGCCCTTTATGTGATTGAGCTACCTTTCTAGTTTTTAAAGCACTTCATTTTTTTTTAAATGCATCTGAGAGGCAGATTAATTATAATTCGAAAATCAGCTGTTAATTACACCGTCTTTAAACGGTTTCTATAGATAGATTGAGGCACCGGGGGGGGGGGGTTGAAGGGGTTTTCTAGGACTGGTTTCTTTTCTAAATAAATATTTACAAGGATGTCTTATTGCATATTTGATCTGGAATTATAAAAACAATTGTAGAAGTCAACACAAATGTCTTTAATTTCTACAGAATCTCTTCCTCAAATTTAGTTATAGTTTTAACTGTTAAACTTTCTTAATGTTTTTTTCCTGGCTGTTATGATAAACATACTAACAAATAATAATAATACAAAGTCACTCTCAGGCTCTATCCACCCTTGTTTTTATAAAGTGTAGAGGTGGGACGAATCCTAAATTTTCTCGAATCCGCATCCTAAAAAGGTTCTCTCGAATCCTTCATATAAAAATCCTATATGATTCATTAAGAAGATACAAATAAATGAAATAATATTGAATATTAAATTATTAATAAAAAAAACAAGTGTGGCTTCACTCGGTTGGTTGCCACAAGGTGATGATATTGGTGATCCGGGTCCGACCACCGAAATTTCAACAATTGCCGGGGGGAGGGGGGGGGGGGGGTTTGTTAGTGAACAATTGTAATGGACGTCAATGAAGTTAAACTAATTTTACCAAAGTTTTTAACAGTTTTTTTAAAGGTTAGGATTCGAAAAGACGAAAAAAGCGGCGAAGATTCGAGTTTTCGAATCTCTAATATTTTTCAAGATTCGCGGGATTCGAATGTCCCATTCCTAGTATAAAGGTGAACCTTGGTGTGGACACGTTGAGTAGATTTTTGTACGAATGAAAAAACATTAATTGTGTTTTTGTTGCCTTCTATTTTAATCGTTTCTGTGGTTCCAGACGTAATTAACGAGACGACGACACCTTGTAGAATTTTGGTTTGGAAAAATGTGTCACCACGAATCCCGTTTCGAAGAGATGGGGGGGCGGGGGGGGTTTTGTTCTGAATTTGAGTCTAATTTCTACGTTTTAATTGCCGTCGAAGATTTTTCCTTGGAATTGGTTTTTTTTTTCGTCTGCAAACTCCTCCTACGCTTTCTTTGTAAAAATATAAAAAATGCGTTTGTTCTAAATTTGGATTTTGCAACTTAGCCCCAATATTATCTAATAAAATCAACTTGGATATTGGGTTGTTTCTATAATGTTGTGTGTAACGTAAAGTGGGTCACATATAAACATAACAACAGCTTCGTTGTCGTCGTCGTCGTTCCATTCTTCTCTCGGTTACATTTTTCCACAAACTTCAGTTTTCCATTCAAACTTGAGTAGAAAAGCAAAAACTGCCATCTTAATAATATATTTTCTTTCTTTCTTGTTTCTGTTTTGCATTATTATTTTTTTTTATTAATATTTGTTGTTTAGCCGAAGAAGAAGAAAAAACAAAACAAAACTAGAAATAGTCTTTCCATAATAATAATAATAATATTCATTAATAAGTTAAATTTTTGTGTTTTTTTCTTTGGTTCCAGTTTTTAAATTGAGGTCGTTCCAGTAGCATAGATCACAGAGCTCTATTAAGTGGGCTGACTGACGACGCTGATTTCAATATTCTATTCGGGTGGTGGTTGTTACGCGTTGCCTTATTGCGAGGCTACTAAATGAACACAATTGTAACAGTTACAAGTTAAAACCACAATCACAAAAAAAGAAGAGCTTTTCCTTTTCTTATGACGTGTTTACCGATGTGGAAGAGAAAATAGCTATTCAGGCAATGCGGCTATAAGCTCTCTACATCATAATGCTAGACACAAAATAGCTGTAGCTTTCATTTTCGATTGTTTTTAGCTGGAACTTTTTAGATCCAATTAAATAAGAACCTGAATACGAGCACGGCACGAGCCAAAGCCGAGTAGCCTACTCTCAAGAAAATAGTTTACAAGGGTTTTCAAGAGACTCACGCGCAGCTTGTCCGTTTTACGAGCGGGTCTCTCTCAACTTACGTCTCCAACGTTATTTTTCCTGATCTCTTTTTGGTTCTCGTCGACATCACGATTGGCATGTCACGAGTGAGGAGACTGAATCTGTAGTCGTTGCCCTGTTTTCCAAACGTGCTGATATATAAATGGAAAAAGGCTTTTTGCTCGGACTTGTGTCGGTCTCGTTTCATAGTCTTTACGTTCTTGCATTGTAATTGAACCTTTAAGGCTTTTGCTACCGTTATCAAAACACGGAGAAAACCTAATAAGCTGGTTTGTGAACAGCTGATTTTTGAACTCTTTCAGGAGCGAAAATTACAAGAAAACTAGAAAGGGTTTTAAAAACTAAAAAAGGTGGTGGCTCAATCGTTTTGAGTATTTTTAATGTTGATATCTTTCAAAATAATTTCAAACTGGAATAAAAAGTTTATTTCGAAAGATACAGCAATATGAAAATACCACCCAAGTAATTGAGTTTCCCTTTCTAGTATCCTAAAACACTTTCTCGTTTTTTTTTTTTTTATTTTGCTCCTGAAAAACAGGAATAACCAGAGTTTGAAGGGCGTTTACACTTTCAAACCAATTTAAAAGATTTCCACTAGTATTTATTAAATGTGCCTTAGTGTGCTACCTGGAGATGTTCATAATTAGGGGCCTCGTTACAGGAAAACAGGGCATACAATTGTGACAGTCATGCGTTATAACATCATAACGCATGACTGTCACAATTTTTATGCCGTTTTGTGTAACGAGACCCCTAATTATCAACATCTCCAGGTAGTCCTGGTGCGCTATAATTTTAGGACTGTCATTTCAGGCTGTACACTAGAGTCAGTGGCAGTAATATTGGCAACGTTTAAGGTACACATGTCAAAAGACCCTTTATGCCCTGTTAGCAATTGTCTAGCATATTGAGGGTCAAATTGTTAACCAAAACACTGGTTTTGTTGTAATCTATAGCAATGTTTTCTAGAAATCTGAGCGAATCTAGCTGCAAATGAAACGGAGAGTTGTATTTTCTACCAAATTTAATTTGTGTGACCCCGTTTTAGTTATGAATTGTGATTATTATTATATTCATATCTTTCCATGGTTTCAGAATTTGGGTTTTTCATTTGATTGTCCCGTTACTTTTTTCAGTCTAATTTCGTCACAGAATTCAATTGTTATTTTGTGTGTTTTGTTCACGTGGTTCACAAGTCAATTATTATTATTATTGACATAATGATGAATGTTATCTTTTTATTAGAAACAGTTTTTTTTCTTTCTAGAATTAAATTGTTAGAAACTAGAATAGTAGGTGAAATTAAGCTAAAAGTATTTTCACGATTGCAATAAAAATAGCTGGTTAAAAAAATAGAAACCCTAAGTTAAGAAATGGTTTATGAACTCGGTTTTTAGAACTCGGATTATTCTGTTTTTCAGGAGAATAATTAAGATATAAGCTCTAATTCAGTTGTTTTCATGATGATATTTTTCAAATTATAAACAAAAATTTGAAAAATATTATTGTCTGCTTAAAAGTAGAGACATTTCAAACTGAAATGAGTGACTTTATTTTGAAAGATTATCAAAACGTGAATATAACCTTAGGTGATTGAGCTACTCTTCTAATTTCTAAAACATATTCACGTTTCACAATAATTATAATCAACAGTTAGAGAGGCGATTACATTTGAAAACCACCTTAACCTACAACCCTGGCCTTTAGGTCAGTTGTTGCGATACGCTAGGATAATTCTAGTCTCCAACCAGTTGGTTTTGATTGCAAAGAGCGTAATTCTTGTTTTGACGTTAATTATTATTTTATTTATTTAAAATTTAATGAAATTGCTCTTTTATTAAGTGGAAATCAATGCACGGCGAAGTGTTATTCACCTGTCAAGCACACATTATTATAAGAAATTCATTTCCTAAAAGAGAAAACTCAAATCAGAAAACAAATTTCAAAACGTGGTTTAAATTGCTTGATTTTATGGCATTGCCAATTGAAATCAACCCACCCTGCTAGTTTCTAATGACGTTTTAAGTAGCCTCCAACCAAACAGATATTTATAAAGTCACATTAAAAAAACAAGAATAACTTTTGATATTCCAATAATATATTTTTAATGTGATCTCAATGGTTAAATTCAGTAATATTGAAGAAATTTGGTCGAGAAACGTTATCTGGCGGTGTTTTCAATGTGATGTTTCTTTTCTTTTTTTACTTCAGATGGTACGGTCAAGAGAGAGACTACAATGTTCTCGTGATGGATCTCTTGGGTCCGAGTCTCGAGGATCTTTTCAATTTCTGTTCTCGGCGCTTCACGATGAAAACCGTTCTGATGCTGGCCGATCAGGTGCGGAGAGGGGAAAGGGCTTTTTGTCGTTGTCGAAGGGATACTAAGCGATGAGTTTTGTCTTTGCAGATGATTGGTCGCATCGAGTACGTTCACAACAAGAACTTTATCCACCGTGACATAAAACCGGACAACTTCCTTATGGGAATCGGAAGACACTGTAATAAGGTTCGAAAGAGGAGGAAGAAGAGCGGGGAATTGTTCCGATCTGATGATGATGATTCTTATAGTTTGATGTTTTCCCTTTTTTTTTTAAAGCTGTTTCTCATCGACTTTGGATTAGCAAAGAAGTTTCGTGACAACAGGAGTCGACAACACATCCCGTATCGAGAGGACAAGAATCTGACCGGTACGGCCAGATATGCTAGCATCAATGCCCACTTAGGCATCGAACAGAGGTACCGAAGTCGCCTTACTTTTTGTTTTTGACTTTTGTCTCGTTGTTTTAATGGTTGATTGTTTCGTCTTTGTTGCGTGTAGTCGTCGTGACGACATGGAATCGCTCGGTTACGTTCTTATGTACTTTAATCGAGGAAGTCTTCCGTGGCAGGGACTCAAGGTTTGACCATTTCGAGTCTCGTTTTGATCGGGAATAATAATTATTCGGTTGATGTCTATACAAAAAGTAGCTTATTTATTAACTTTAGTAAGAACTAAATTGCAATTCAATACTTCTTGGCTTTAAGTTCGCGTTTAGTAATGATTTGGCGGTAAAAAAAAATAGAAATGTTATGTCTATCAGGGTTGTCACTCAAGCTGGAAAGAGGTGAAACCAGGAAATGTTAGGGAATTTATTTTCTGAAATTTCAATTCCAGTTCCAGTAACGTTTAAGTTTAAAATATTAGTTTGAAAAAAACATATTCTCATTATGGTGTCTGAATAGATATCCTCTCCCCCGGGACGGTGCCATAGATGTTTATGTAAAATCTGGACACAAGAACATCAAGCAAACGTTTTTTTTTTTTTAGAAACAACATTACGACAAAATTCAATTTGTTTTCAAAACTAGAGGTGGTAAAAGATTATGTTAAGTGTTTTCATGGCATTATCTTAAAAAAAATAAACTTTTTGTAGTTCAGTTTGAAAATGGCCAATTTTTAGGGTTTTTTCATTAACATTTCATTAAAAAAAAACTTATTTTCGCCTTTTTTTTCGAACTGTCATAAAAAGTTTATTTTGAAAGGTATCATCATGAAAAAAAACTTTAAGCATTATCACCACCTTACCAACTATTTTAGTTTCTAAAACACATAGAATTTTTTTTTTTCGGATTTTTTCTCTTGCAAAGACATTTGTTTGTAAAATGTAAATTTTCTCGAAACCGTGGGTGGGTGGGGTAGGGGACGCCATAATACAGTGCGGAGAAACACAGAATTTTTAATTTATAATTCTGTATTCTGGTGGTTCTTCAGCTCTTAGCTTTTATTTTGCAATTAGTATTTTATTTTAATTGTGAATTTAATGGCGGAAAGTGAAACTAAGAAATTCGATTTTCCTCTCTAATTGGTATCAGGCTGCGACAAAGAAACAGAAGTACGAAAAGATTAGTGAAAAGAAGATGTCCACCCCAGTGGAAATCCTCTGCAAAGTGAGTTTCTCGTTGTCTGGTCGCAGATGTTTTTTTTTAAGTTTTATTCATGTAATTTTTTTGTATCGTTTCTTTCTCGATACAGAATTATCCGGCCGAATTTTCAATGTATTTGAACTATTGCCGAGGTCTTCGATTCGAAGAAGCACCCGACTACATGTACCTAAGGCAGCTGTTTCGTATTCTGTTTCGCACTTTGAACCATCAGTATGACTACACGTTCGATTGGACGATGTTGAAACAAAAAGCGGCGGCGTCAGCCGCTCAGGGAACGTCGAGCACAACCGTACCAGTCATCGGAGGTAAAGAAACGAAACCTCTCTCCGAATAGACGTTTCCATTGAACATGGTGTTCATTTCTTCTTCTTTTTTTTGCTTCATAGGTGTTCCTCGTTAACATTTCCGATGAGCGAAGAATTGTTTGGGTTTAAACTAAAAAGAAAAAAATCTTAAACTTTTGTATGCATTTTATGTCTGGGTGGGTGATATTAACGTCGCTAACGATGATAATGTTGTGCGTTCGTTCGTTACGCACGCGTTTACGGCCGGAATTGTAGCCTATATTTATGTGTCCATTTTCTTGTTCCTTCTTCTTGTCTTATTCCACCGTCTTCTCTTGTCCTTTTTAAGTTTTAGCACATTTCTTCTTGTCCCTTCCTTCTGACTCCAGTGACTACCCCCTTTGGCCTTTGAATTGTTCGAGGGGGGAGGGCCACACTTCGTGTTATCTCCTTCTGTGGCGCTTTCGGCCTTTTAATATGTGAGAGGGGGAGGGCGCCGCCCACTTTGTCATTTCTTCCGGTTTCTGTTTTGTTTTCACGTTTTTTTTATCTCTCCACCCAGTGTGTATTCTTCTCGAGGGTCCCGTTGTTTCATTCGTCGTGTCCCTTTTTCTATCGACCACGTTTGAAACGCGTAACGAAATTAAATTTTTCCCCCTCCTGTATGATTTATTATAGCAAATATATAATATCCACATTTTTGTGGTCTCTTTTCTGCTGTGTGTATGTATATGATCGTGTAAAGAGGTTTGTCGCAGTTGCCCCGCCATGTATTTTGGCTTATACGTTCACTGCCAAGAGATCTCCAGGACTTTTGGAGGCCGACAGAATTGCGGCTATAGTGAGGTGTGTGGAGCTTTGCAGTGACCGAGTACTCGTACTGCTTGAACCCTCTCGGTTGTTAAAACGGATGAATACTTTCTCGATGTCGTACACTTTTTACTTCTTCTTCTTCAACTACTCTCTAACCTGATGTAACCAATGTTTTGACTTATTTTTGCAGTTAATTCTGTAATTTTTTCTTTTGAATTTTTCTGAACGGTCTTTCCGTTTATCCTTTATAAATTCTTAGCTGCTGCTACTGCAGCTAGATTTCTATGAATTTGTTTTTATTTTGTAGCCACTTTGTTAATAAATTTTTAGCCGTGTCAGATGGCTTTCTGTAATGGAATTTAATGTTAAATTAGTGTAGTTTTTTTGTTTTAAGTAAATACAGTACAGTTCCGGTTATCTCAGCTAATGTGGACCAAGAACAGCTTGGTTAACACGGAAACGTTTGTATTGTTGTTATGTATATTGTTTGTAAAGGTCTTTCACTGCATGTAGGAGGGAAGCTAGCACAAGTCGCACATCGGCTGGAAGATTGGCACAACTAAAAATATACGGTTTTTTGGGGGGAAATGAGTTTAAAGTTGCATTTTTTTTTTTTTCTTTTTTATTTCATTCTATTGTTGGGGGCCAAAGAAACAGATATAATCTGAATAGTCCGCCAAAAAGTCGTAGTTGAGTTCATGTTTTGTCATCAGGTGTCGCTGCTGATGCTACAATTTGTGAAGTAGTAGTATGGCTCAAATTCAAGAAGGAAACTTACTGAGTTAACTTCAACTTAAATCATTTAAGGACTGTTCACACATAAACAAACCGTGTTTAAATGTGTTGAATTAAATAGTTTTCTTTTAGGTTTCATGAACAGGCTTCTATAATAAAAGTTGGATTTTAAGCAATGTGCTTACTTCTTGAATTTGAGCCTCAATTCGCCCCTTGTTAGAGGGTACGCACTCGTAAGTCGTAATTGGTATGAAATTGACCTCCGAAATGCTACTGAAATGGACAACAATTTCGAATTTAAAACTTGTATTGTTGTTGTTACGGATGATGACGAGCAAAAGAACGATCCTTTGTGCCTAGGAATACGTTCGGAGTATACGAACGAACTGGAATTGACCGATTTTGATCGTTATTTCGTTGTTTCTTTGCAGTGGACGTCGAACGACGTCCTCGTCCACAGAGAAGATGGACATCATCCTATTCCCAGCTCTGGTCACCGTCGAAGTCTTTTGGCAACTGTCAGAATCATCGACAATGACGGTGAGGGATCGAGAAGAACACCAGACACGCAGAATTCTATCGTTTTGTACGCCTCGTCCGTCTTCGTTCGACATTATCGCCTCGATTCTGTGTCCACTCTTGACGGTTTCAGAGTGAAGAGGGTCAAGAGGCCAGTCCAGTTGACCAGTGCCACCATATGCGCGCAAACAGAACACGCTTACGAACAACTCAAAAGGCAATCGTGGACGACGGACCTCTTGGTCAGCGTTTGCGACCAACGTCCAGTTCTGTTCCGACGTGGTCATGTTATTACTCTTGATCCATCGTCGTGTTTTTACGAACTGACGGTGGTCGATTGTGATCCTGTTGAACAGGGTGTGCTGACCACCAGCACTGCACTGACCATTGTCCGTGCGTCCACTCTATTTGGTCCACAGTTTCCTTTCTCTTGCCATCTTTCTGAAAATTCGACTTGTTCTTTGTCGAATGTATGTCTAATTTTAGATTTTCCTCATTATCGCTCTATTTTAACGTTTCTGGCCTTACTTTTGGCGTCTTATTGGCCGACTAAAAAGGATTGGCCATCGAGAAGCAGCTCATTGAATTCTTTTAGGCTTTTATCTTTATCGTATCGACTTTTAAACAGCTGGAAGTTAAGGTTCTTTATTCAAATCTTGCCAAAATTTCCATTTCGAGTCGGATCTCGTCTGGAACAGGATCTTGATCCGTTTTCTACGGTTTTTGTGACTTCTTCCGTGATGCGACGTCATGCGGTTACGAACTTCAGTTGGGTTACGGTGTCGTTGTCTACAAACGGAACCAAGAAGTCCAGATACGTTAGGCTCTGTTCTATCGAGCATTTGGCCTCAGAGTTAAATCTGTCCGCTTTCGGAGACATTTGCGATGGTGTATGTTATATCACACCGTTGCTCTGGTTCAATTTGAACGAACATCCTTCAAAACTTATTCAACCAGACGGAACTTTGGTCGTTCAAGTACGCCGTTTTCGATTTCCCATCTTATCTTCACCATTTATTTCTAATTATTGTTGTTGTTTTTTTACTAGAAATGTCCTGAGATGCCACGGAATGAAAGTCGTTTTCCGTCTCCAACAATATCGAGGTTTTCTCCTCGGTTTGCTTCAGAAATTCACGTTTGTCTCGTTCAATCGCCTGACTACGGTGCCTTTGTCGGTTGTGATTCTAGTCTACACGATTACTTTAAAGTGCCAAGGTTTATGATTTAGTAATTACAGCCTCTTAAAGTTGTTTTAAGAACAGCTGATATTTCGAACTCTGAATTATTTCTTCTTTGTGGAGGAAAATTAATAGAAACAAGAGGGTGGTTTAGAAACTAGAAGGGTAGCTCAATCTTGTAACTTTAGGTATTTTCATGTAGATAATATTTTTCAAAATAAACTTTTCCTAGACAAAGAAAACTCACTTAAGTGATAGAGCTATACTTCTAATTTCTAAAACACTTTGAAGTTTCTGGTTATTCTATGAATCAGGAGCAAAATTTGGGGAACTTGAAAGATATCAACATGAAAATACTTTTAAGGGATTCATCTAACCTTCTAGTTTCTAAAACACTTTGTAGTTTTTCTTAATTTGGCTTCTGAAAGACAGAATAACTAGAGTTCGAATTGAGTTTACATTTTAAAACGAGTGTAACGACATTTAAATACGTCTTTTTTTTTCTTCTCGTAGATTGATTTGCGAAGGTGACGTTTTCTGTTTTCCGTCTCAAGGTAATAATACAAGGCTTCCAGATATTTCCCCATTGTATTTTTTTTTATCACGTTTAATCGAAATCTGTTTCATTACAAGAACCAGTTTCTTCATCACAGTTTCAATCTGAAGAACCGAAAACTATGACGCGTTCTTTGATATACTTCCGTGTTTCGAGGATCGAGAGTGGTACGAATGAATCTGAAAATGGACTTTTGGTCGATCGTGTAAACTCTTCACTTTATCAGGTGTCTCGTATTTTCCGTTCTGACCCCATTACCTTTTAATCAATTGTCAATAACTTGTTGTTTCTTTGAAATGGAGGCCGGAACATTTAAAACGTACGTTCCGATAACGATGGAGAATTATTGGTCTCCCAATGAGCTGCATCCGATTTGGGACTCTCCGGTTCCATTTCCATATCATAATACCTGTGATAAACTAGTTAACACTGTGTTCACTTATTTTAAATCTCCGTAAGTTGACTTTAAAAAAAAATAATAATCGCTATTTAGCATTAATCTACGATAATGGGAATTGTAGGTCCTTAATAAAGTTCTCGTTGAATACGATTTGTCTCGTCGGCCCTCGAGGATCTGGAAAAACGGTTTTATTGTCCGCACTTGCCAAACAGCTTAATCTAAAGGTTTGCATAGTCGGTTGCTGGGAATTGATGGGTGACTCTGCGGGGGCCACGGCATCTAGAATACAGATTGTGATTCAAAAAGGTTTTATCAACACGGTTTTCATCTTCACCACGAGAATGTAATTTCTAATTGTTGAGTTACTTTTTTTTTTAAAGCGGCTTCGTACGCACCTTGTTTAGTAATTCTTAAGAACGTCCATCTTATTGGAATGGACGCTAGTGGAATTTCAGATGGTGGTAAACTTAACGTTCATTTGGAGAATTGACGAACTTATTCTTACTAGAAATCATTTTTTGGGGTTTTTGTTCATCACAGAATCGAGGGTTGTTTACGCCTTTAAAGAAACACTGTTACAGCTCAACCAAGTTTGTTTGGATCATCCAGTTGTTATCATCGGTACGACAACAAAATCTAATCTTTTGTGTCCAGATTTAGCTCCGCTTTTTCTTCACTATATCAATATCGAGGTTTAAAAGTGTATATGTCCGTTTGATGACATAAAATAGCGAATATATCTATTTTAAACACTACGATTTGTATTGTTTGTTGTCTCGAAGGAGTTTGGTTCTCGGTGTCGTGCAGAGATTCTGAAGATATTACTGATGAGGTTTAATATCGGCTTGAACGTATCTTTGGAATTTCTTGTACAGCAGACTAATGTGAATTTACTTGAATTTATCGAAATAGGCTTTATACTTAAGTTTTGCTTATTTTTTTTATTAAGGGTTTTCTTTTTGCTGATCTTTGTGCTCTGATTTCGTATGCGAAGATGTCCGCACACAAAAAAATCGCCAAAATGAAGTAATTTTTGTTTGTTTTAATGGTAAATTCGTTTCTAATGTTTCCGTTTATCAGTGGTACAGGTTTAACATCATTTTACCTCGAAGATGAGAACGATCTATGTTTATCGGGACTGAAACTATTGGACAGTGATTTCGAGGAATCGTTTGGAGTGTTGCAAACGTCTTTATCGGATGCAATCGGAGCTCCCAAGGTATCACATTGATTGATATTTATCACCTTTCATAAAATGTATTATTAATAGCTGTTTCTCGAACTGTAGTTATTTTGCATTTCAGGAAAAGACTAAGGAGAAATTGAAAGTGTGTTAGAAACTGTAAATTACATCAACATGAAATTACTTTTTTGTCATTAAAGCTACATTTCTAGTTTTAAAGCACTTTTAAGTTTTTCGTCATTATGCTCTTGAAAGTGAAAAAAACTTTATTGAGATGTGATTTGATTCTTGTAGATTCCGAACGTGAAGTGGGAAGACGTTGGTGGACTTGAAAACGTAAAGGCCGAAATATTGGACACTGTCCAACTTCCTTTACAACATCCGGAACTGTTATCTTCTGGGCTGAGACGATCCGGTAGATATTAATACAAATATAATCGTGTTGAAATGGAATTTCGATTAAATTTTCTTTTAAATTTTAAATACAGGTGTTTTACTTTACGGACCACCTGGGACTGGAAAAACGTTAATTGCTAAAGCTGTGGCCACCGAATGTTCATTGAACTTCTTAAGGTTGTGTTTGTTTTTATATTTTCATAGCAGAATCGAGAAACCGGCATAATAATCGTTAATTTAAGATGGTTTATGAACTAGTTCTAGAAACAAGAAGGATAGCTCAGTCACGTACAGATATTTTTGTTTTGATAACTTTAAAAATAAAACTTTTTTCTGGACACAACTTAAAAAATATCGTCTGCTTAAAGTTCGGTTATTTTCAAGCTTACGTACAAAAAGTCTAGTTTTTAAAACACATTAAAGTTTCTCTTCGTTTTGCACCTGAAAGACCGAATTATTAATCGAGTTAGAGAAACGTTGATATTTTAAAATCATATTAAATGAGCTAAATAATTTCGCAATTAAATTTTAGTGTTAAAGGTCCAGAACTAATTAATATGTACGTTGGACAAAGTGAAGAGAATGTTCGGAAGATATTCGAGATGGCGCGTTCTGCATCTCCGTGTATCATCTTCTTCGACGAATTGGATTCTCTAGCACCGAACAGAGGAAAGAGCGGAGATTCAGGAGGTGTTATGGATCGGTACGCCATATAATTTTTTAATTGAAGGATATTTTTTTTAATACATCGTTATTTTTTGATAAGAGTGGTTTCTCAGCTATTGGCCGAAATGGATGGCTTACAACATGCTAAAGATGTGTTTGTAATGGGAGCCACTAATCGTCCTGATTTACTCGATCCAGCTCTACTTCGACCCAGAAGGTCAAAAAGTGTTAAACGGAGTCATCAGTCTTTTTTTTTTTTTACGTTCGTATGAAAAGGATCATTTGTTTCGTGTCTTTAGGTTCGATAAGTTGGTTTATGTGGGGATCTGTTCCGACAAACCTTCCCAACTTAAAATCCTTCGTGCTTTGACTCGAAAGTATGCACCCGACGTTTATGTATAGCTAATAAATTGAAAGTTGTTGTTCAATCTGTTCAATTTTTTTTTAATTAGATTTTCATTTGTGGATTCTTTTAACCTTGACGATATCGTGGCTCAATGTCCACCGAATTTGACAGGTGCCGACTTCTATGCTCTTTGCTCGGATGCTCATTTGAATGCAATGTCCAGAACTATCCATCAGTTGGAATCAGGTTGTAGTTATAGCTACTATAACCATAAGTAGCCTAATTTCAGTTATTTTATTTTTGTTGTTGTTCTTAGGTTTGGTGTCTGTCCGTGATAATGAGGAAGGTTGTCTCGTGACAAAAGAGGACTTTTTAGAGGCTTTAAATGACCTGAATCCTTCTGTATCGGAGAAGCAATTGGAACATTATTCTAACATTCAATATAAAATGAAACAGTAATTTATTTGTTTTTGATTTGTTCAAAAAATTATAAAAAAACACTATAGATGTTATGGACTCAAGGTTAAAGTCCACAGCTGGGGTTAGATTCCATGTTATGTTGTTAAAAGTTTTAAAATACTAATTAATAATAAATTATAATATTATTGATAAAGTTGTAATGATTTTAATTATAGTGAGATCTGGAATTTTCATTCAGAGATGGAAAAATATTAAGTATGATTTAAATTATCAAAGTTTTAATTTTTCATTTTATTGTAAATTATCATAATTGTCAATGTGTGCAATCGATTCTAGAACGATATATCGATTTCATTTTGGCGCAGTATTTCCACATGAAGGAAAATTTGCCCTTTTTTTAAGGGAATTTTGGCTTCCAGAAGGAAAGAAAGGGGAAGGTGGGAAAACTTATTTATCAGGATACAAATTACTTTTCTGCTTTATTTTTTAAAATTAGATACGACCTCTTTGGTAAGTTTGTAACACTGATGTAACATCGTGACTCACGTTTAATAGACTAATAGTCAAGATCGAGGATCAAGATACATATATAAAGGTAAATCAACTCCTTGTACGTTTCCTGTTTTTTTTCCCTGATGTTGCTAATATTCTGTGAAGTTTAATAGTTATTAGGGAAATTTAGAGGGACGTTGTATTACGAAAGGAGTGAAAGAAAGGAAATTTTAGAGGTTAAGAGGGAATTTTCGTATTAAGTGAGTGGAGACACTGTTTTGGCGCCAAATCATGACGCGTGGATCAAGGGAGACGACTTAAATGAAAATCATGGACGTAAGATATTCAGTAAGAATTCACAGCAGAAGATCGTATTTATATTTATGGACAAACTGTTGTAAGTACTACTTTTTATCTGCGTTTTACTGACTACACAGATTATAAGTGGATTGTTAAAATTAACAACACTGTGTGTTCCATACGGTACGAGATTCACCCAATGTGTCGTCTCCCTAGGTCTCGAATATTGATTGAGCTCCATGTGCGTGAAGGTGAAGGTTCGTCGGTATTTCAAGGTAATTTTTTTTAATTACATCGTCGTATTATTTTATACTAGTTGTACTTTTATTTGCATTTGAAACGTTAGGATTGATTATTGAAATTGTACTTTTGATAGAAGGTTGACAAAAGTGAAAGTTATCATAGTTTCTAAGGAGGAGGGAGGTGGTGAGAGTGAAATTCGCGGTTATACGCGGTAAAAAGCTGCCATTACTGCCGGGAAATGCCCTCAAATTACAGGTAGGTAGGTAGGTATGTTGTATGATTATGGCTGTTGTTGCGTAATTTATTTAACGTCCCCATCAACATCGAAGTCAATTATGGCTGCCGATACGGCGTAATCGTGGACGAATATACATTCGTCAAAGGTGTAGTAATGGCATAGAATAGAAATTATACAGGTTGATAAAAGAAAAATGCGAACAAATAATTCGCGTCACGTGCTTGAATGTGACGCGAACTTCTCAATTCCCCCCCCCCCCCCCCCGTGTATAGAGGCTAAACAATTTTTTTGAATTCTAAACAATTCCCACCAATATGTGAACTTTAACCCTTTGAGCAAGGTTCCAACTTCCAATATAGAAAACTGATGTTTGTTACATTTATATGCTTACAATTTGAATTAAATAATAAAAAGGGCATTTTTAATTTGCCGGAAGTCCCTGTAAGAGGCACAGGCAAGTAAAGACAGTAAGATACAGTCGTTTTAATTGCCCCTTTTATGAGGATCGGCTACTTCTAATTGGTTATTTATGCGGTCTGCTGACGTCACATGCCCCAGCGGGGCAAACGACTGTATCTCTGTCTTTACATGCCTGTGTAAGAGGCTAAGGGATTCATTTTTTCCCCGATATTAATAATTCTAAACAACTGAAGCCTTTTCAGGGTCGTATTTTAATTTTTTTGATTTTTGGCCGTTTCTTCATTTTTTTTTTTTCGATTTTTAAAAATTCTTGAATTTTGGTATTGTTAAAGTCTTGTTGGCATATTTTTTGGGATCAGTTGTGAGGATAACTGAAATAGTATCAGGGTATTAAGAGCATGTCATTCTTGGGGGAAGAAAAGCAAAGCATATAAGAATTGACTTTTTTCGAATTTAAAAAGAAAGGGTTTTCCGATGTTTAGAAGAACCCTGTTCTGAGAGTAAGTAAGGTCGTGAATTTGGAAGACACACGATTTTTAAAACATGAGAAACAAAAAAAGCGACAATTTGAAAATGAACAGTTTTTGAAAGACGATTAATTATTAGAAATAAAAATGAAATAAGGCTTTATATTCAAAATATAGCTGCTGCTTTTTTTTAATCTTGGTTCAATAAGAAGAGTGTAAAGTATATAATATTATATATAAATATACATAATAATAAATAAAAAGTGGTTTTTTTTTTGGTGTTTTTTTTTGTTGATCATGACTTTATATGAATATGACATAAAAAAAATGACGACGAAAAAAAAAAAAGATCGAAACAAATAAATAATGATTTACATCGGTTTTTTTCTTCTTCTTTTGCGAACAAAAAAAAATAATAATAAATTAATTTGATTTATTAAATGATAGTTGATCGTTTGAATAATAATTTAATGAGGAATGCAACCGAAGTTAAATTAAAATTAATAATAATAATAATGAAAAACAATCCATCAATGTCGATTATTATAATATAAAATATATATATAAATTATGACTTTGTGAAGAAAATAATTAAATGAGATTGAAATTTAAAACAAAAATGTAAAATGTGGGTTGAGATGATGATAATAATACTTATTAAAAAAAAAAAGTTGGAATTTGGGAACACTGGGCTAATTAGGTAATAGGCAAAAATGCAGGAGTAGAGTAAGGTTTAGGTCGTCCAGGAACGGATTCATCATCATCAATCAATCAATCAAAGGCAGGCGAAGAAATGAAGAGACAGGCGACGAGTAGGAGGCAAAAGTGAAGGAAGGAAAAAAAAAATGTAGGGGTTTTCTTCTTTGTTTATCGGTTGATTGATTTCATTTTCTGCCGATTTCGTATGCAAGAAAGTCGTTACACCATTTCCTTTCCTCGTCAAATTGACAGCACTGTGAATAGACCTCGTGTGACTTGGTGTGTTTGGCGCAACGTTCGCATACGTTGTGGTGTACACTGCACGTGGTGTGTCTCTTTGCAATTCCACGTCGAAACGTGGACGTCGGTAAGAAACGTGCCATTTCCAAAAGACGACCAACACCACCGGTTAATCTCGAGTCTGCCTCCGAAGCCAAATCTCCTTTACTGCTGTCCTCGTCATAAACGTATTCTGAGTCCTCTTGTTGTTGTTCGTCTACTGCTGCTCTTGAGGGTATTATTCTAGGATAACCCTGGACACTAGTCAGTGTACTACTGTACACACTCAAAACGGTCAGCATAACTAGAACCAAAGATGACGTTCTCAAATGCGAATTCATCATCTGAAATGATTAGTAATAATAATAAAAAAACAAAAAAATTATTACATATTATTATTTTTTTTATGTTATGTTATTATTATGGAATAGATTTTAATAGCCAGAGGCTAATTAATTAATTATTATTCCAGACTCTGATTACAAACAACAAAAATGTAATTACAGCAGAAGAAGAAAAAAAAAACTTCCGCAGGAAAAGATCGAAAAAATCTTTTAAAATAAGCTTTCAGTTTTGTTTTAAATGCGTTTTAAGGCGGTGGTTCAGACCATCAGATTAATGTAGGTTAAGGTAAGATCGTTTTCTGCTGCGCGCGTGCTCATTGTTGAAATACAACTTAACCGATTTACAGATGATTTTTACATTAATTTACCTGATGGTCTGAACACTTAGCCAGAAGAAGAAAAAAAAAAAGCTAATTGCAATACATTAATATGGTTTACGAATAGCTGATTTGCCAAACCCTTGTGAGTAATTAAGAGATATTATAAATTGCTGTAAATACTAGAAGGGTGACTCAATCACTTAAGGGTATTTTCATGTTGTGTACAATATGACATAAAAAGTTCATTTGTTAAAAGGGATCACCTTTTGAAAAAACTAGTCTTAATTCCATTAAATCATCTACTGTATAAACGGCTTCTTAATTAATGTTTTGTTTGAAAATGCATTATTAAGTTCATAATCATAGTTCAACCGTCATTGTTCTCAATATTGTTTGTATATTTTGTCCATCAATTATTTGCAAAAAAATGTCACAAATTATGCAAATGATTATTGAGGGCAATTACGAAATATGAATTAAAAGGAATAATAATTTGGTGCATTTGAAATTACCCCTATTGGTTCTATTATTATTTGTAATTGAAAAAAATAACCTATCACCCAAAAAAAAAAAATTATCCTCATTTCATAATTAACAAAAGTAACTGCACTTTTTATCCTCTGAAATGCGGGTTTGTTTTTATTATATTTAGAGAATTCACTTCTAGTATGATGATGATGATGATGATGAATAATGAACAAGGTGAAAATTCTGATGAAATTCATTGTTTATCACTCCTTTATTCCCTAATTAAAAAAAACTGGGGTCATAAACCTACAAATTCTATATTTAAACCGAAATGTGGTGGAGGAGGATGGGAATTGAGAGATAAATATAAGTAATAAAATTGCAAATCATTATCATTTGAAAGTGTTGTGAAATCTTTTCTGTCTTTTCTCCCACACAAAACACATTGAAAACACATTTCGATTTGTGTAATCGTCATGTGTTTCGATTGCGTCATCATTATCTATTGACCACATAGAAATATGTTTGTTTTGAGAATTTTTTTTTTGTTCTCTTATGATAATAATAAAAAAAAAAAGGTCATATCATCCACTTATGTCGTGATTTTCTCCACATTGTCATTTCATTTTACACGCTCCTCTTCACGTGAAAATTGTCATTGTAATCATCACCCCACCCCACCCCTTTCCTTTCTATTGCTCTCAGTCGGTTGGGCCGTCGGTCAGTCAGTTAGTGACCAGTGTTGCGTGGGCGTGAGATGACCAATCAACCAGGGTGTGGATCATGTTGGGAGGGGGTGACTCCAGAGTGATCAGTTGAGAAAAAGAAGAAAGAAAAAAAAGATGGACGACTGACTCTATAGAGATTGTTATTTCTATAATATATGAGGTGTGTTGCTAAAAGCACAAATAATTGAAGGGAGCACAGCTTTATAAATGTTATTGCTAAGGCAATGTGTAAAAATTCACCCCCATTTAATGATAGTAAATTTGTACATTTACTAGTTAGCGTTTCAGCTTTTGTGGTGGTTGATTGAAATTCAAGTTTAAATCGAAATTTTAACTTTAAGATGGTTTTCAAATATAAAACGCCCCTTTAAACTGTTATTCTGTCTTTCAGGTGGAAAATAAGAGGTGAAACTTGAAAACTCGGATTTTTATGCAAATATCATGCCAAATGTTTCTCAATTTGTGGCTCAAGTGCCAATTGTGAAGGCATCAATTATCATTAGACCAACAAACAATTAATGCTTTTTCTAATAAAAAAATACTGGTTAGAGGCTAGATGTCTAGCTACTATCATTTGTCAACTAGAAGGTTCTAGCCTCTAACCAGGCTTTTTGATTAGAAAAAAACAACCACCAATTGTTGGTTGATCGAAATGGGGATTGTTGCTTCACAATTGGGCTCTTGGGCCACAGATTGAGAAACATCGTGCTTGATATTGCATAAGAATCCGAGCCCTAGTAATATCTTTCAAAATAAGCTTTTTATATAGTTAATTTTTGTCTATAAAAAAGTTTGTTTTGAAAGATATCATCAAAATGAAAATACTGAGCTACCCTACTAGTTTCTGAAGTAATTTCTAGTTTTGTCTTAAATTTGTTGCTAAAAGAAAAGAATAATTCGAATCTTTAAATCAGCTTTTCGTAAGCTATTTTAAGATTTTTCATAGTCATTTTACACTTAATTTCAACTGATAACATTGCATAACATGATTAATATCGTGGTTCATTTTTCGATGAAATGCATGAAACATATGGACGAAACATGCTAACAAAAAAAAATGAAATAGTCGATTCCATCTATTATTTTTTTGAACTCTAGCTACCCTGCATTTTTTGAACGCAGTGTAGAATGCATTTGCTAGTTGTTTTAAGCATTTTGCACATTGCCTAAAACACTAATAAATGTCCTTACTGATGGTTCTTTCTGCACATTGCCGTAGTGAATTTACAGAATGACAGATGTTTTTTTTTTACTTTGTGCGTTATCTATCATCCAGAGACAATTTAATTAAAGAAAACAAAAGTTGATTCTGGATTGCGACTTAGAAAATAAATACTAAATATTTTATGGTCCCTCCCCCCCCCCCCCCTTCCTGATCCTCCTACTTTTCTCCTCAATATCAAACACACCCACTTCTATATTTAATTCGAGTCGTGTCTTACCTTGAAAACAAAGGGTTGAATGTTATTATGGCCACTTTAAAAAAATAATAGCACTGATTTCTTTTTCACATAGAAAAGAATTTCAATAATAGAATAGATATTTAAAGACACTTCCTTGTTTGTCCAAAGTAATAATAAACAAAACTAAGTGACAATAATGATATGTCAATTTAAAGTAGTTATTATTAAATAATAAAGGAGAAAAAGCGAAAGAAATCCTATTCTTCTTGATGAAATTGCAACTTTGATAGAAATGCTTATATAAAGGAGGATGAAAGAAATCTTTGATGAAAATGAATCATTTCTCAAATGGTTGCTTCAAATTAAAAATAAAACGTGATTAAAGTTTTATTTACGTCATAATAAAATTACTCAAGGCCCCCCCTCCTCTTTCATGATGATGATGATGATTTATTTATTACAAAAATGAGAATCGTATCACTTTTCAAACATTTATATGACCCGTGGTTAGGAGAACTCTTCTATTTTTACTGTGAAATCATTTCAATGATGAACTCTGGTTACTGGTTGACTGAGGAGAGAGTGAACAGTTTCAATTTTTTTTTTTTCACTTTAAACTTTGAGGTCATTTCTCTGCTCTTCAATAATTGCTCCTTGTTGTGTATATTGAGAAGAAAAAAGGAAGAATTACGTGTCAATTGAGATGTCTCTTCTAACATAAATAACAGAAATCAAACAGGACACATGTTTGATATAGAGGAGAAGACGCACGTGACGGATCGTTTTATTTTTGGAACCTGGAAAACCGTGCACGCGTTTCTGTTGTTGTAATTGATTTGTCTTCCTGTGTTTTGCTATTAGGCCTTGATTCAATTCGGCGGAAAATTCGGACTTTTTGAGAAATTTCAACAGGTGAAATTTTTCAAAAAGTTCATTAATATGAAAGATATTAAAATAGAAAAAAAAAGTGATTGAGCTAGTTAGCTACCCTTCTAGTTTCTGAAACACTAAAGTTTCTCTTTATTTTTCACCTGAAAAACTGAATAATCAGTGTTTAAGAGGCGCACCTTTTACACTTCAAAATCATCTTAAGAATTATTGTTTAAAAAAAACGATTATATTACATTAAGATTTCAATATAGATATCATTTTAAATGCCGTATTGGATTGATTTAAATCTCGTTTTAATAACATTGGCTTTGCTATACAAATCAATTATTTTTTTTTTTTGTAGATTTGTTTTAGAATTTGTCTTTGTTGAAATAAAATGAATTTATTTCTATTTTTCATTAAATGAATTTATTATAACGAGTGTGTTTGACAGGTGACTAAATAGTTCGATTACTTTATCATATTTTATCAGGCATCAATTTTCACTGTTGATAAAAAAAATCCAAAAAAAAAGCCTTGGATTTCAATAAAAATAATCTGATTTAAATAAAAATCAGATTAAAATTTAAAAAAAAAAATCAATATTATTATCTACCCCTGTTCAATACTTTACACAAAAAGTGAAATATGTTATGAATGATTTACAATTGATTTCTTTGTCTCATAAAATACAATTTACCGATTTTAATTTTTCTTTTCTTGAAAAATAAATCAGTGATTTAAATCAATAATCCACCTTGTTTAGAATTGTGTAGGTTTATGTAATTCCGAAATCATGAAGAAAAAGAAGATGGAAGATAAAACAATTCTTTAATTATTCAATAAGACTTTAAAATAGATGGGGGGAGGGAGTTAAATTCAGTTAATTTTCTCCTTTTTATTATGTCAGTATTTTCGTAGGAAACACTTAAAAGTTTTGATATGTTGAGTTTGCATCGATGGTTAAAACTCCCTCAAAACTAATAATAATAATAATAATGATAGGAAGAAAAAAAGAGGCTATCACATTACATATTCTTAGTATGATTCGATTTTTGCATCCGGGTTTAATCCTGATAAATACCGATAAAATGTGCATTGAATTAAAAACCAGAATTACTTGCACATTTGCTAAACTTGTTATATATGTGTGTGTGTGTATTGTATATATTATAATATATATATATATATATCGTGTTGCAATTTAGGCTTTTTTTTTTAGTTCTTCTTCCTTTGATGAATGGTGGGAGGGGAGTGGTTATTATATGAAGGTATAATTGGATCATTGCTTTATAAAGTATAGGAATTTAAAATAAAGATAGGTTTTAAACATGTTACATATTATTATTATTATCCTTTCTGAATACTAATCGATTACAAATAAGTGGATTTGAATGGAGAAAAATGGGAAGGCGAGGGAGGAGGGTAAGAAGGAGGTGTAGAAAGACAGGCTGGGGGAGGGGGGCTGTTTTATAGTCTAACTTTCCTGTCACGCACACATTTTAAACAGATTTGCAATATTCAACAAAAAAAGTGTAAACAAGTAAATATTTAAAAAAAAAAACTACATTTTTCGGTACATTTCTACTTATTTTTTTTGGGGGGGGGGATTACAGGAGCGTAATTTGTTTTTATTTTGTTAAGGTACCCTCCCCTCCTATAACGGCGGATCCTGGAGAGGTCATTCGAGGATCCTCCGTCAAAATTTGATATATTAAACAAGTCGCACTAGTAGAGGAGGCTGCAGTGTACAAAAATGCAGCTCTCTTTCTCTAGGTAATTATGGGGACCCCAGTCATGTCAACTTAAATAAAAGCTTGGGGAAAAAAAATCAGGTTGCATGCATGGTGAGAAAAATATTGTATCTTTTAACTTGCAAAATTAATTTGCATACATAAAAATAATTAAAAAAAACTTACCCTTAATATTAATTGTATCAATGAGTAAAATTCGATTTTCTTTTCGTTTTTTTTTTAAAGAACTTTTTTTTTTCTTCCTTTGGTTGCAATAAACAGTTGTAGCTGTGTTGTATTCAACAGGTGTTTTCAAATGCTTATTTTGTCGGCTAGTAGTAAAGCAAACAGGATTGATTGATGGTCACTTGGTCAAGTAAATATAAATAAGTCCAGTCCACTGAATTGATTGTAACAAATATTGTTTCTCTCTCTCTCTTATTGTTTTATAAACTTATGTGTAAAATAATAATAATAACAATATAGATCACTGAAGAAAGAAACTCGTGTGAATCCCTCTCAATCGGTATTGCAAGGGGTTTTTATATTGTGCGCTTTACACGTGGTGCTTTGTTTTTATTGGCCATAAGATTTAGTGACGTCACTTTTCTAGTGTCTAACGCCTACTATACTATATTTAGCCATAAAAAAAAGCAAATCCTTGCTTACCAATACCTTTTTTTTGTGCGAGGCTATATTTGCAATATATATGCCATCTAATATATAGGCTGCAGGGTCTATTTTTAGGTAGTGTCCACCCCCGCAATCAAATTTTTTTAGTCCTTTTTAAATATCTATTCAGGTGTTTTTTTAATGTTTAGAGAGGGTGGGGATTGAAACATTGCAGTAAGTTTTTTTCTTTCTTGAGTGTTCGAAGAAATCTTTCATGATTTATGAGTCACACCTAATAACACGAAATTAGACCGAAAATTCAAGAACAAAACGTGGTACTTTAACTTCTTGAATTTTATTAATTAGAATGACTTAAAGACGTTATTTAAAGATGATTCATATGATGATCTTTTAAATATAGGACTATAATTTATGAATCTGAGAGGGTTTTTTGGCTTTTGCATTGTCATAAATAACTTTCTTATTACTAATTAATTAATGAGAATGAATTTTTTTAATTGCTTTGACGTCATTTCGTTTGTTACGTTTTTTTTTTTCTAATAAAGGCATCTTACCTTTATATTTTACCTGCAATTTCTATAGTAAATGCACCTGTGGTCTGTCCACCTTTTGCAACAATAACAACAATAAAAAAAGTGGCCTCTTTCCCGGGTTTTCCCTTTGAGTCTATGGGCAAGACCCACTTTTTTGTGTGCGTTTTGTAACGCGTCTAATTGAAATGCCAATATTTTTTTTTTTTTTTTCCTCCTTTTTGTGTTGTGTTTACTTTTGTTGAGTTTTTTTTTTTCCTGTTTATTTCTACCCTTTTTTTGTTAAATATTATAAAATGAACATTCTTATTAGCTTTTTGTTGTACATAATAATAATAATAATAATAATATTCGGGTAATTCTAATCAGAATGACGAGCGTTATTTTAAGATAAAATCTTATAATACATGTTGTAAATGGAGAGGTTTTTTTAAATTGTCGAAGTTAATTACGCAAGATAATTTGATAAATGACGACATCTTTTTTTTTTAATCTCTTTAATTAGAGCACAAGAAAACTATTTTTTTTTTAATTTAATTTAATCGGTTCCTTTTTCTTAAACATTTTTAAGAGGAAATTATTAGGAAGAAGGGAAAACGTTTCAAACAACAAAGGAGTTAGTGTGAAATACGTTTTTTTCAGTGTTGGCGACAGAATGATGGAATTTATTGGAAAAACTTGAAAGTTGATATCTTCTTTCACGGTCAGTCTATTGGGGGTGGGGGTGTAATTATGACGTCATATGTCCCTGGTTAAATCCAGTAATTGTAGACAAAGTGTGTTCTCCGAGTATACATGTGTGTAATATAAATGCTATTCTTCTTCTTCTTAATGCAATAAAATCGCATGACGCGGCTCAGTTGCGTAAGTTTTTTTTTTTAAAACAAATAATCCGGAATGCAAATAAATACAATGTATTCCAGGCATGAGCGCAACTTCATTAAGAGTATGGGCCGGATAGCGAATTTTAAATATATCCGGGTGGGGGCCCATACCATATGATGTTTATTGTAACGAATATAATTTTTTTTGAAAGTTTGCTTTATGAATAAAATGAAATTAAGCTTAAGACAGGTCAGATGCCATTCTCCATTGAATATGCATGCGGGCCAAATTCACTGAAATTCGCGGCCGGATAAAATCAGGGCGGAGCCGGATGCGGCCCGTGGGCCGTATGTTGCACATGTATGATATATACAATATATAGATTCATAATTCAAAAGTGTACAGGTGAAATTCAAGAATGGTACTTGAACTTAAACTTGAAACTTTTTAACGAGTTTCGAGATAAAAAAAAAAAACTCAAGAAATGTTGGAACCCGGTTTTGAGGGTTGGAATTGACGTTCTAATGCTGAGTTTTAAGATGATTTTTAAAGTGTTAAAATAACCATCGTTCTTACTTTAATTATTCTGTCGTTGAGGAGCCATAGTAAGAGAAACTTCACATTGTTTTAGAAACTAGAAGGGTAACCCAATCATTTATGGCTAATTTCATCTTTTAAAATAAGCTTTTCACGTCAATGACGTAATGACCCATCTTTAAGCATATCCTTAATTTTTTTTTTTTGTCTATAAAAAGTTCATTTTTGACCTCCATTGCTCTTAAGAGCCTATATGTGTGACGCCATTTTGAATATTAGCAGATGACAATTATAGTTCCACTTTTCGCCGTTTAGTGGCGCCCCACAGCTAAGCCATTGAAACCAATGAGAAAGAGAAATTCCTATTTTAAAAATACATGGTTCAGGCAAATGTTTTGTTTTCTGCAACGAAAATTGTGATTTTCAAAATTCAAATTGCAATATGTACATAACAACATTGCTCATCTAGTGATACGTTGGTACAAATTTATAATTAGTTTTTCTATTTTTAATTGCATTTTAAAATCTCGTCTTTTTTTAGCTCATGTTAAATCTCATAGGCGACAAACGCTCCTCCGTTTCTACATTTTATAGGATCTAAATTTCCCACTAACCATAAGTTTCATGATACCCTAAAATTTGACCACTAATTGTATACGACTCAAGTTACTCACCATTGTAGATCAAAAGTTGCTCTTCCTTTTTTCAGTAGTGCATATTTACCCAAAAAAGAGTCGTTATTAAAATATACCCACTTTTATCCATCGATAAGAGAGAAAATGGCGGACAAAAGTGTATCAAAATTGATTTTTTTGCCACATGTTGACGTCACAGCTACAGAAGCACCTACATGCGAAGATTTTTGTAAGTTTTTTTTCACTGTAGGCTCTTAAGACTATTTTTACTTTTTTTGAATTTATGGGTTTTTATGGCCCTCGTACGTCTGTTGGGCCCTCCTGAGTTCATTTCAGTGCTTTTCAGGGCATCTGGAGGACTCATTTCTTGCCATTTTTTGAAATTTTTCATGGACTTGGAATATTTATATAACTTTGAAAATTCATTTGCAAGTGAACCAGACGAGCGGGAATGGAACTGTTGGAATCGATGTATTCCCTGTTTTCATTTAGAGTGTGCAATGCGCGCTTCAAAAGTTCGGAGTGGGCGTCATTGAAGTGTTTCTATGATTCCTCATGGAATTTATAACTTTGAAAATTCATTGCATGTGAACCAGAAAAGCAGGAATGAAACTGTTGGAATCTCTAAATTCACGGAGATGTCTGGAATGCTGGGAACTCTTCAATTCCAGTGTGCACTGCACGCTTTAAAAGTTACGCCGTTCAGATGCGCCATATACGCCGTGCAAGTATGCCGTACACATGCGTGCACATGTGCGTACACATTGCGCGCATGCGTGTACATGTGCATACGCATGTAACAATGAAAGAAAATTGGTTGTTTGATATATGATGAAAGCGTATATTAAAGCAATGAATCCCTTGTTTAAAGATAGCAACATGAAAATAATACAGGGTGGATAAAAATATGATTTAAAAAATATCGGATTTATTGAAAAAGTAAAATTCAAAATCTGTTTTAAATAAATCACTTTATTTTTATTACTAGTGGGGTAACCCGTCATAAATGACGGGAGCAAAATTCACAGGCAATTGTGCCCGGCATTAGAATTTCTTTTCCTCCGCCCTTTTATGCCGTCAGACCAAGTAACAAACCCAATTAGAAATTGATGACGTTCATAAAAGGGCTGAGCAAAAGAAAATTCTAATGCTGGGCACAATTGCCCGTGATAAATTCTAGTTTAATTTTGCTATTATTATCCCCTCTCCTTTTTATATTTGAAAAAGAAAATGAGTTTTTCATTTTCTCTGGTGTGCGCATGCGCTTCGTTTTTTCCTTTTTTTTTACTCTTTTCATTTCAATTTCAGTCACCCCTTCCCCCTTTTTCCTCCCTCCACGTTTCTCTCTCTCTCTCCTCTACACTTTCCAACCTTTTTCCCCCATCTCCAATTTAATATCAATGGGGAGTGTGCAACATAGTTGACCTTGAGAAATAAAGCGGTTCATTTATTCATTTAAATTTATATAAATTGTACGGCGTTTACCACACACACACACACACACACACACACACACAGACCTGGCTTAATGTTGCCAATTTTTTTTTTTATTAAATTTTGATTTAAATCAATTGTGTTTTGTAGTTATTATATATTGATAATGCATTTTGCAGCACTTGGATATTAAGGTTCCTCTGCCATAGGCCACAACCGGCTGCTTGCAAAGTATTTTTTGTAATTGTAATTTAAATAACATTGATTTTAATGAAGGAAAAAAACAATTGATTTAAGTCGATCCTACCTGAAATACTATCAAGTGATTCAGCTACTATTCTAGTTTCTAAAGCTAGTCACCCATTATGGCGCGCAGTGCCACGCCATAATGGGCCGCCTTGTGAAACATTCCATCTGGGACTCCGCCACTTGTGGAAGTGCAGTCCAACATGACATAAACGCTCACACATCACAATACAAATGAACACGTGTTGTTGTTTACAACGTGGTATGACTGCAGTCACGTTGAATGTCACGTGAGCACATTTCTCCTCTGGTCTCTTCCATCTACCCCAGCACACAGGCGCGCCGCGCCGCTGTGAAAGGAAAAAGTTCTTCTCGGATCCCCTCGAGACTTCTGGCCTGGAAGTTCCTCAACCCAGTTAGTTCTGCACGTCACATTATTGTGAACGTTGCACCATTTAATTTCATACAATGCATACAACGAAAAGTTCTTCTAGGCGCCATAGTGGGCGACTAGTTTAACAGTTTCAGCTTCTCTTTAAGCTGATGCTACACGTAGCACCAGTCTAGTTGTAGCAACGGTAGTTTCCCGATTTGTTGCTAGCAACAGCTATGATACATGTAGCAACTGTCATGAAATTTACTTGTCTTCAAATCTTAACTCATTATTGAAAGCAACGACCAATGAAATGAAGAGGTTGTGAGAGAAAGGCGGTGCCCTACTGCTTTAATTATAAATAATGGCTATAAAATACTTCCTAATTGTGAATTAAACATACATTTATAAAATTCTATCAGGAACAATTCCCTTTCTGCTGACCACATGTTTGTATTGGTAGACATTTTTCTTCTTCTTCCTCTTCTTCATCAGTTAAAATAGTCATGTGATTATACAAACCGATTTTTATTGGCTGTTGCCTGAAATGGTTGCTTGAAATTAGAACCAAGTTTTATTTGAAAATGCTGTTGCTTTCAATTTGTTTGGTTTGTTGCTGCATTGTTGATGTCCTGTCGTTTCAACTTTCATAAAACAATATATAGAGCAACACGCCTATGTTGCTCTATTGTTTTATGGAAGTTGAAACGTCTGTCATAGCAGCAACAAACCGAAAGTATGGCTCACAAACTGAAAGCAACCATTTCAGGCAACAGCCAATAAAAACGGTTTGTATAATCACATGGGTGTTTTAATTGATGAAAAGGGGAGGAAGATGAAAAATGTTTACCAACACAAAAAAAACATGTCAGTAGAAAGGGAATTATTCCTGATAGAATTTTATAGAAGTATGTTTAATACACAATTAGGAATTGTTTAATAGCCATTATAATTAAAGCAGTGCAACTTTTCTATGCACAATGGAAGGCGCCAGCTTTGTCTCACAACTTCTTCGTTTCATTGGTCGTTGCTTTCAAGAACGAGTTAAGATTTGAAGACCAGTAAGTTTCATGAAAGTTGCTGCATGTATCATACGTGTTGCAAGCAACAAATGGGAAACTACTGTTGCTACAGCTAGTATTGTTGCTTGACTGTTGCTGTTTATACGTAGCAATCACAGTTGCTCTTCTGTAACGTAATCAGCTCCTCATAAAACATCTTAAGTTTGATACATTTTAAATTATTATACAGGGTGGGACAAATATCTGAAACCCTAGACTTCTATGTACGCCGCCGCCACTCTCATTCATTTTTTGTGTTTCAAAGAAAATAATTTGCAAGAAAGAAAAAAATAGAATAATTAAATATAAAGAATGAAGGATGGTTTTAGTTATGAATTATTATGGTATAGATTACATGCAGATCTGTTTACGGAAGTATCGGTAAAAGCATTTATTTTTTTTGTTTGTGTACTGTTTTACATAATAAGCAAACTGAATACGATCTGTTAAGTTTCTTGGGGGAAATTAAAGGGGGGTGGGGGTGGGTCTCTCCATCTCTCCCACGTCTCCACTATTCTCTCAGAAGACGTCAGTGAGTAATAATATCTAAGGCTATATATATATATTAGCATTATCATTAATATTAGATTTATTAAGTCATGAAGGCTGAAAATGTTTATATTTGCAATTCGAGTCTCTCTCTCTCTCATTTGTATCTGTTTTGTTTTTCTTTTGCTTAAAATTCCAAGAAGCAAATTGACACTTTGTTTCTTCCAAGTTAGTTAACAATTTCTACTTAATGATATAATTTTAATGAGTTTTAAAGGTTGTTGTAAATTGGAATTGATATTTTCGTGATGGCGATGAATCCGATAATGATTAACTAAGTTTAAAACTTCTATATAAATTAAAAGTTCAAAAATATAAAAATTTGCTTTTAAAAATTATGCGTTTGATGCAAATATCAAATTAGCCCAAAGCAATTTAAAATATGCAGGAAAATGTTTCGTTTTATGTATTTGTTTTAAAACGTTTGCATTTTATGCAAATACAAAAGTAAGCCCGAAATATAAAAGAAACTTTTTTGTTTTATGAAAGTTAAAAATTCCAAAAAAAAAAAAAAAATTTAACTAAAAATTATTTTAAAATAAAAAAAAGTGAAATTATGCGATTTTATACAATTTTTTCAAATATTTATGCATTTTTAATTTGTACATGTGGTACTTGCGCTCGTATATGATATACTCTACTGTACCCAAATGGGGTTGGAACCGACATTAATCATTATGCGTTATGGTAACAAGGAATTGTTATGAATACTTTTATAATTACCTTAGTCTACATTAAGGGTGGTATTCTTAATTAGCCATAGTTAGAACTTAACATGAAATACTCCCTCTCTAAACAAAATTCATGCATTTAGCACACTCTGGCTTTAAGCAGTCATTAAGTATATTACGACCCTTAAGTTTTTTACTGAGAAAGTGTCATTGATGAGGATTGGAATGAGGATAAGGATGATTGTTGGTGGTGGTGGTGAGTAGGTGGCCATCATCGGCTGGTTACGCACATTTATGGAGGTTTTTGAATACTTCTCAGAAACTCCAAACACTTAAGTTCTCTCGTTACTTAAAAATTAATAATAACCCAAGGCTGAAGTTCTGTCTTTTTTTTTTTTTTTAAAAATGACGATTTTTAGGTTCGAAGATATTATTAACTGGTTATGACTGTGGGGTTGGTTGGTTGTGGGTCTATTTTCATTAATCATGTTTTGACTGAGTAAATACTGTATCTGCTATTAGAAAAAGACAAAAAATACCTTGTAAGAATACTGAACAAAAATGGAGGGATGGGGGGGGGGGGCTTTTATTTTTAAAGCTCCGATTTCTTAGAAAACATTTTAAACCGAATAAGAAGTTCAGTACCTTCCATAAGCTTCTTCTTCTTCTTCTTCTTCTTTATCCACATGTTTATCTGTGTTTTCGTAAAAACAGGCGATGAAATCAGTTGAAATGAATGAATTTGAAAGTTTGAAATCTTTTTTCTGAGTTAAAAAGAATCTAGGGATGACTCTTCAAATTTAATTCTCTCTCGAGCAGAACTGATGATATATTTTGAAAAAAAAAAATTCATAATTTGTTTGAAACTAGAAATTCATGTAATCTCGTAAAGTAATTTTCATGATTGGTTCTTACCTTTCATCTTTTTAAAGTAAAAAAGCATTTGGATATTTTCAAAATATGTTAGAAACTTAAAAAGCAGGGTTGCGGGACAGAGCCATTGTAGGTCATCAAGTGATCTACACTTCAGAACTGTAGAACGTTTTTTATGGGGGTGCAGCCATCCAGAAGTGTAGGTCACTAGGGGACCTATAATTAATCCTAGTGTAGGTCTGTCCCGAGGGTTGCCACTCAACCAGGAAGGCTGGAAATATCAGGGAATTAGAAAATTTTTCAAAAAAAAAGCTGAGAATTTAAAATTTAGTGTATAAAACTTGGAAAGGAGCGGGAATTTATTTTCTGAAATTCCAATTCTAGTTATTCAAAAAAATGTCTAAAAATGGAAAAAAATAAATTAAAGGCTATTTTTAATTACTAAAAGTAATTACTAAAAAAGGGCACATTGGGGCTCAATGGTGAACAGATTCTCAAAAGCTTAAAAGGGGGGAGATTATAGAATTTTTACTTGTAGAATCTTTACTTGTGACATGACTGGCCCTTTGGCGCCGCCGTTTCTCAAACTTCGTTGCCGTTGTTCCCTTTGAATCAGTGGTGCCGGGGTCGACTCTGTTGTCGACTGCTGCGGGCCAGCCTCTGTTGTACCTCTGGGGGTTGATTTCACCGGGCGCGACATTTACTTGCCTTGCCTGGGATGGCCCACAAAAAGACCGTCTTTCCTAGGGATCTTTGGATATAGGGTGTGACGATGCCGAAGTCACTCTAGTCCTTTTCGTTGGATTGCTGGAGGCTCCAGGCAGAGGGACTCAGGCTGTGTCTGAGTGCCTTCCGCTGGATACTCCTCTATTTTAGGAGTACAGAAACCCAATATAGTTCAAATACACAACTCTTACACAGGTTTATGTATAATAATATATGTCTCCTTACTAGCTCTCTTTGTTACATTATTGTTAACACTCTTTACATCATTATTTCACTCTAAGTCAGGCTTAACTCTCTAGAACTGACTGTCTTGAACTGAACTTATCCGTTCTCACTCTAAACTCTGACTATCCTCACACTCAAGTCTCAAGCTCACTGGTCCGGTCTCCTGGGAGGGGCAACTGTCACCTCAGGGCTTAATGATTGACCAACTGGGCCAATCATTGCCCTGGGCCGGGGATACTAAATCATAAGGAGAAATATTTATTAGGACTTATTCCCAATTTTCTCACGGTCGGACTTGGTTCCACGAATTCTCTAGAATTCGGGCCACCCAAGTCTGAACATCTGTGCACCAAGGGGTGCCATACTGTCAAGACTAAATTCTGACTTAAGTGTGTCACCTTCTGTTTCTACAGGGTGTCACACACTCAATCTGAAAAAATGGAAATGTCGCGGAATTTCAGAAATGAAAGTTGGTGGCAACCATGAGTGTCAACCTTGAGTGTCAAGGATAATGGGGGCAAATTATTGTGGGGTAGGGAGCCAGTACGGAAATGGAACTCGAGATAAGGTTAGAGGAGACTAGGAATGCCTTGGAATCAAAGGGGTTAAAAATAAGTAGGGCAAAAACGGAGTACATGAAATCTCAGTGGGATGGGAAATAACAGTTGAATGAGGGGATTAGACTTGGGGACAGTTTAATGCAGCAGGTGCATGACTTCAAATATTTAGCATCTGTGCTGCAAGATGATGGGAGCTTAGACTTAGATATCACAAACCGTATAAAAGCAGGTTGGCATAGGTGGAGGCAGGCTAGTGGGGTATTATGTGACAGGAAGTTACCTATAAAATTGAAGGGAAAGTTTTATAGGACAGTAGTCAGATCAGCTATGTTGTATGGGTCAGAATGTTGGGCAATCAATGATGAGAATGCTAAGGTTTATGAGTGGGGTGACCAGAAGGGATAGGATCAGAAATGATTGTATTAGGGGTAGTGTAGGGGTAACAAATATAGTAGAAAAGATGCAGAAAAATAGGCTGCGGTGGTTTGGGCATGTCCTCAAGAGCGGGGAAGATGGGCTGCTGAGGCAAGCAATTAACTTAGACCTGGGAATAAAACGGGGTAGAGGAAGACCCAAGCAAACCTGGGACGTGGTAGTAAAACGGGATATGGTGGCATGTGGGGTCACTGGGGGCTTGGTGCAAAATCGGAACGAGTGGAGAGTTAGAACCAGCAAGGCCGACCCTGCTGCTTGCGGGATAAGGTACAGGAAATGATGATGATGATGAAAGTTGGTGGCAACCATATGAAAAAAAGGAGCTTATCAAAAAATAATTTCGTTTTCATAATATCTTTCAAAATACACATTGTATTTCATTTTAAAAAGACCACACTTCACATTTGACTGAATTTGACTGCAATAGCATTCTTAGTTTCAACCTTATGATAAATTTAAGGCTAATACATTGCCCACACATGAGTTAAATGAATTCAAATTAAACGTGTTTAGGTGAATTATACGGAATCCAGTTAAGGACATGAAACCAAATAAAAATTGACTTTATTTTTTAATATTTTAAGATTGAAATACTAAATCAATATTTTGTCAATAGTTTACATATTATATTTAATATTAACTCAATATTCTGAGATTATTAACTGAATAAGTTGAATTCGACATATTGTTTGTTTGTCCTTCACAGGGCTCTGTACAACACTTATTATTTAAATGTTTTTAAATTATCAGGTGTGTGTACTAGGTATAATGGTGAATTTTACTGCTTGCTATTTATATTACCACAACGTCGCAATTGATTTTTTAAGGTGAGAATCCTTTCTAAATTAAGCTATCACCTTGAAAGATAAAGGTACCCCTCTTCCCCTGTTCAAATATATTAACAAGGTTGTTATAGATTAATATATTATTATTACTTGGGGATTTTTTTATTAACAAAAAAAAAGAAAGAAGAAAATGTTCAAATTCGCTATCATTTTTTTATGGCTTATATAATAACCAATTTATAGCTCAAATTTCAACACAAGTCCAATTATATAGTTTGTTGTCATTTATGAGTAAAATGTGTGACAAAATACAAGTTTCTCTTTTACCGTGTCGCATCCATTTGGTGTCATTTAATGTTCATTACACGAAATGTATTGTCCATTTTCGCATTTTGCATCCGGCCAATTT
The DNA here is from genome assembly GCA_036925085.1 of Brachycybe producta. Lineage (NCBI taxonomy): Eukaryota > Metazoa > Arthropoda > Diplopoda > Playtdesmida > Andrognathidae > Brachycybe > Brachycybe producta. The sequence continues at coordinate 1,289,610 of JAUPFP010000010.1, read as the reverse complement.
GTTTCATTTTGCTAAAATTGGACATTACATTTCGTGTAATGGACAAATGACACCAAATGGATGCGATGTACATTGTACACACACGCGCACATAAAAAAAAGGAGAGTAACTTAATTCGATCTTGAGACTTTGGCATTTGCCATCAATGTTGTGTTGTTACTTGGGCTCAACTTAAATAAAGTCACTGATGATGGGTGTTGTTGTTCACTTTCGAAGGTTTTCACCCGTCTTCTCTCTTTTTTTTTTCGGTTGTCAACCTCTTTTTTTTTTTCATGACCCATCCCTTTTTCAAATGAAGTCTGCATTTATTATTATTTTGAGAAGAAGAAGAAAAAAAAAGATGGAAGTGAAGAGTGGAGGAGGGTATGGAAGTTAAGGGTGGATCTAGTGACCATGTGGTGGTGGTGGTGGTACCATTACGTGCATGGAACTGATCTTAACATTGACGTTTCTGAGAAAGAACCCTTTTCTTTTGAGGGAGGGAAGGGGAGGGGAGGAGAGGAGAAGGGCAACAAAAAAATTACATGCGTCATTTCTGTTAAAATGAAATTGTGTGTTAATCCACACATAACACACCACACACTGTAGATATGTTTCTTAGGCAAAATATAAAAATCAGTCATTCTAAAGATTGACTAATCATTGTGCAAAGAATCACCATTCAGTTTGATGGAAAGTTATCTATTTCTGTCCAGTGGATTCTTTTAGGTATTGGAGCGGAATTGTCTAAATTTGTACTGCAATTGAAATTCTGATATTAATATTCTAGAGTCCAGTGTTTCCCAAATGTGGTTCCCTGAAGGAAAAGTAAGTTTTCCACCAGAAAATTAAAAAATATATATTAATTTCACACTATAAAAATAATTTAAATTTATTTAGTCCCAGCATGTCCACCATCTTCAGACATTCCAACAAAAAACTCAAAAAATGAAATGAGACATAAAATGTGTTGTAATTTTTGGGCGATTTTTTTAATATTAATTAATAGTGAATCTGATACTTTAAATTATCATTTTATTAAGATTACAGGCCTAATATTTTTATCCATATCTACTTTTTCTGACATTTTTTTTTTCACTTCGTCTGCGGCATTGTGTAAAAGTGCTATTGCGGTTCCGTAATGTTTTAAAGATTATAAAAAGAGGGGTTCCATGTAGTCGTCAAATAAAATCGGGAAACACTGATTCTAGACTTATGTGGTCAGACATACTATTCTTAGAATATCTTCTACCAAAATGATGCATTTTCTTCACATTGGCTAAGTCATTGTTCAGAAGGACTCTGAATCCTCCCCACCATACACACTGTAGTTCTAATATAAGGATGTGTGTTTTAGGGGGTTCGGTGGGGGGGGGGATGCATTCCTAGCTACTTATGACCTTAACTTTTTGTCATTCATTTCGCTTCACTTCCGACTCAAAACTATCTTCAGCGTCATTTGTTTGTATTACCACTTTTTTTTTATTTTATTTTATGACAAAAAAAGCCCTGTAAATCCATTCTAAACATTTTGTGGACTTACCAAGAAGAAAAATGTTGTCAAAAGTTTACGTAATAAAAATCAGTAATACATTTTAGAACAGAGGCGGCCGGGGGTGGGGCGGAGACTATAAGATGAAGAAGAAGAAGGCCTCACGTACACAACAAACACTGCCTGTTAGCAACAAGACAAATCAATTTACATAATTTAAAAGAAGAGAAAAAAAACGAAGACATATTTAACAGACAATTTATTATGGACACATCTGTCGATTCCAGTAGACAAGAAATTATTCAATAAAATTTCCCAACCTCCTCTCTTTTCTTCGAAACTTTTAATATTGAAAGAGAGAGTGAGAGAAAAAAAAAAGGTGAGATGAATTTTAAAAGGATGTTGTAACAGGTGTTTTGTGGGCGTTTCATGAGTGACCATTTCCGATGTTATTTATAGAAATGAGAATGTGTATATTTTGTAGGTAGGAGTCGGATTATTTGTTCTGTCAACAAGAGTATATTAGTAATCATAACATGCCTATATGTAGTTCGTTCTGCTGGTCACTTGTGTGTTCAGTGTCAAGTTCAGTAGAAAAAGTGACCACAAAGTTTAACTAACTTAATTAAATTTGTGTAAGATTTCTTAAAGTGTGTGTGAGAGAGAAGGAGAGACAGACATACATACATAGAGAGAGAGAGAGAGAGAGAGAGAGAGAGAGAGAGAGAGAGATAGGGAGAAAGAGAGATCATTTGAGATTTCATTTCTTTTTTTTTTTCTCCTCCGTTTACTCTGAATTTTTTTGATTGAGTTCATCGTCCGTCTGATATTAAATTACTCTTCTATACCAAGACCATGGTATATATTTCAAGGAAGTGCCGAAAAGTGTTTGTGTATGTTTTTCAGAGTGTGGATTGAGAAACTTATCCAATAAACGAAACTAATTTACTTTTAATTTATTTAAAATTACTTTTTTAATTGAATTAGACAGAGGTCACACACTTTCTTTTTTTTTTTAATTTTTTATTGGTTCTCTCTATTTCACAAAATTACGAAATAAGTTTTGCTTTTCTTGATGTGAATGAGATCTGGAAACATGAGACAAAAACAATTGAGCAAACAATTCTTTTTATCAAAGTTTATACTAAGGAGTGTCGTATTCTTAATGATTGCTTAGTCAAAGGTAGAGCTAAACTCATTTAGTTTCGATCATTGTTAAGGTTCATGTAAAAGTTAGCTTTGACAACAATTATTAAGAATACGGGCCCTTATACCTAGTACACACACCTAATAATTTAAATGCATTTAAATAATAAACGGTGTTCTACAGAGCCCTCTGTGAAGGGTAAACAAACAATATGTCGAATTCAATTTATTCAGTTAATAATCTGAAAATATTGAGTTAATACTTAAATAATAATATATAAACTATTGACAAAATATTGATTTAGTATTTCAATTTAAAATATTAATAAGAAAGTCAATTTTTATTTGGTTCATGTCCTTAACTGGATTCTGTATAAATTCACCTAAACACATTTAATTTGAATATATTAGTTTATATATTATTATATTAAATCAATATTTTCAGATTATTAACTGAATAAATCAAATTCGACATATTGTTTGTTTGCCGTTCACAGGGCTCTGTAGAACACGTTTATTATTTAATTGCATTTAAATTATCAGGTGTGTGTACTAGGTATTAGTGTGTGGCTCATCTGAAATTCAGACAATAACCAGAATTCCAAAACTCAGCTCTTCATAAAAATGTGATTGGGGGGAGGGGGGGGGGGGGGGTGACATTGTATTTTTGTTTTATTAAATCGCTATTTAAAGGTATTTTTAGCTTTGATCGATTGTTTTATGTTTTTCTAAAGGTATTTTACCTTTGATTGATTTTTTTGTTTGTTTAATTTTTGAGTTCATTATCCATTTTACCAAATGTTTTTTTTTATTTCTGAAATTGTTTTTAGAAATTTTGATATCTGGAAATAAAAACATCTAAACATTTGTTATTTATTTAAGAAACTTTCAACTCTGTTTATAATCGATTTGTGTTTTCGTTTTAAACGATTTCCTGGTTTCTTTGTTTCCACTTTTTTCGTTTTCTCAAGGGCAAAATTCAAAAACTTTTTTTTTTTTTTTCTTCTGGGATGGAAAAATGTTGGGGGTTTTCATTGAGGCCTTCACTTATCAAAATGATTGTTTCTAGTGCACTTCTCAATGTGTTCCTGTCATGTACACATTTACTAATAAGGTTCTCTCTCCCTCTCTCTCTATCTAACTGTCTCTCCTCCTCTTTCTCTCTCCCTTCTCTCTCCCCTTCTCTCATTCTCTTTTTTGGTGCTCTCTCTCTCTCTCTCTCTCTCTCTCTCTCTCTCTCTCTCTCTTGTTCTCTTTCTCTCTCCACACTCTCCCCTCTTTCTCTCACCTCTCTCTCTCCCCCTCTCTCTCTTTCTCTCTCTCCCTGTTTCTAGAAACACAATATTTTAACATTTGTCTGATATTTCAGGGTTTTATGTACTTTTTTTTTTGGTCTTTTGTCTATTATTATATTCGTGTTATCAGTGATTGCCTACTTACAGTCTTGAGCAACAGGTTTTTTTTTTTCTTCTTCTGATATTAGATCTACACGTAGTATATGATATTTTTATATGTATATAAATATATTTATCAGATGTCTATTTTTGAGTGTTTTTGTGACGTTTATTTTGCCGTGACACATTTTTATCAGATTTGTAGCATATATGATACACGTAATAGCTTTTATGTTTTAAATGCAACTTCTCGAAACTTTTAAAAAAAAAAGGTTCAAGATTTAAGTATTATTTCATTTCAGTGCATCAATTGTAAAAGAAACGTAAAAATATGAGAACTGAATTGAACAAAAATCTCTACAGAAATACGTTTATAAGTTGGATCTACATTTTGCAAAAGAAAATTGATGCTCAGCCTCAACCCACAAAATGTTTTAGTGAGTTCAGTCCACATGAGATGTGTAAAACGCACCAGGTCCACCAATGCTCATGGGCTTCAACCAAATTTCTTGGGACCCAGCAGACTCACAAAGCCCAGGAGACCCCCCCCCCCTCCGGTGGGCTGAAGTGAGCTTCTGCAAAAGCCCACGGGTTTGTGAATTTTATGTAGGTCTCAATGAAAAAAGAAAAAGCAAAGCTGAATGAGCGTTAATTCTGATTTTTATGTCTTTCAGAAGAGCAAGAATAATAGAAACTAGAAAGTGTTTTTAGGAACCAGCTTGGTGTAGCTCAAACATCTAATTGTATTTTTGAACGTTCAAAATGAAACGTTTTTAAATAGAGAAAAATTAAAAACTTCGTGTTTGCTTAAAGTTGGATCATTTTCAAACTTGACATAAATAGCTTATTTTTTGAAAGATGAAAATACCGTGTGTGAGTTACCCCTTCTAGTTTTTAAAACGCACTGAAGTTTTTGTTAATTTTGCACCTGAAAGACAGAATAATCAGATTTCGAGAGGCTTTTTACACTTTATGTAGTAATTTTATCTTACATTAATGTTTTAATTATATTTTAGACGTTCAATAAATTTTATTTCTGCATGTTTTTGTTAAGGTAATGATAATCAGTGATTAATTCTTGTGACATTAGATATCATGATTAACATATTATCCAGTTTTTTTTCTTTTGTGTGTGCGTGTTTTTTAATGAATTTTTCATGTTGTGAAGAATTTACAAGAATGTAAATATTGATACATTTGACTCACGTGAAAATGGTTCTGGTTAATTTAATCATTTGTGTAATCTTGTTTACAACTGTCGAAAGAAGTGTGTTATTTTTGGATAAATAGTACTTTTTAAGGAGTTTTTCTACTTAAATCCTCTTTCGTGTTTACAATCTACAGGAAGTCATACTTTTAACATCTTTAAAAGGCATTCAAGTGAAATCTTAAATTATTCTTGAGCGTGGTTGGAATTTGATTCATTTATGTAAATTAGGTCATAATGAGTTTGTTTTCGGTTTTTTGTTTGTTGTATTTTTTAAAAAAAAAATCACATTACAAATGGGATACATTTCAAAAAGGAGAGGAGATTCATGGCCGTGAATTTAGTTGCTAAGTTTAGATTTTTGAAAGAAAAAGAAAGAAAACATCTTAATATTTTGAGCAATTTATGATGAAATAATGAGCTCAATTATTTGTCTAGACAAAAGGACTTTAAATTAAGATTTGATTTTTCTTTTTACTCGTGAGGATTCAATTTCATAAAATATAATAATAATTATTATTATAATATTAATAGCACAATAATAATAGTAATAGTAATAGCAGTAAGAATGATAAAAAAAATCTGTTGGATATTAAGTTAGAAAAAAGAGTTATTGAGTTCAATATATAATTTATAATATCGATCTTAAAGGTAGTAACTATTGGATAAAAAAGGAGGTTAGTGGGTCATACAAATACGTGAGATTAACTCAATTTGTCCGGTGTGTTTTTTTTATATATAAATCAAACGGAAAATTCCCCTTCAAAAAAGAAGAGAAAAAAAAAGTACTGAAATAACAAGAAACGAATATTTCCACTCTTTATTTCAAATAATAATAATTGCTTGAATCTGTCATGTTGTTATTGTTGTTCTATATTATTATTATTATTATTATTATGTTAAATGAGATTGTCCTTGCGCCTTATATCATAGAAAGCAGGACAAGACAAGAGACAACAAATATGACAACGACTTTGTTTATTTGCTGTCAGCATTTATAATATATCTACAGTAAAAAAACACAAAAAATCGGATAACACAAAAAAGTTTTTCTGTCTCATATAAAAATCTTATGTAAAATTCTTTTTTTTTAGCACGAAAATAATTTAAGAACTCATTTTTCCAAATTTGCCTTTGAGATATTTTATCTGGGTAGACAAATTGTAGGTCACTAGGTGACCTACACTTCAGAATTGTAGGGCACTCAGTGACCTACACTAGGACTAACCATAGGTCAGTCTAGGGTAAGCATGTCAAACTGAAAGGATAACACGGGCCAAATAAACAAGGTCTAAGTTTATGTGGGCCGTAAAAAAAAACTTCAATTTTTACAGAAACGTAGGTTTATTTCAAAAAGTACAGTAGAAAAAAGAACAAAGACAATAGATTGTTACTTTAGAAATGTAATAACGGCAGCACAAAATGAGAATTATATTTCAGAGGTGAAAAAAAGTAGTGAATTGATGAAAAAAAGGTAGTAAATCTATAAAAGTATTGGCTGGGCCACAAAGATATTCGTTGTGGGCCGCATGCGGCCCGCAAGCCGCGAGTTTGACATGCTTGCTCTAAGGAATATCAATGATTAGGTGAGTTTACATTAAAAGTGTTTGTCACTGAGTGACCCACGATTAGTCCTAGTGTAGGTCACTGAGTTACCTACAATGAATCCTAGTGTAGGTCACTGCACTCTGTGACCTACACTAGGATTAATCGTAGGTGTCACCTAGTGACCTACGATTATAGTCTGTCCCTATTTTTTTATCTTTTCTAATTCTCACTTTCTTTTTTAATCCTGCTTAAGAGCCTATATGTGTGACGCCATTTTGAATATTAGCAGATGATAGTTATAGTTCCACGTTTTGCCGTTTAGTGGCGCCCCACAGCTAAGCCATTGTAGCCAATGTGAAAGAGAAATTCTTATTTTAAAAAATACATGGTTCAGGCAAATGTTTTGTTTTCTGCAACGAAAATTGTTATTTTCAAAATTCAAATTGCAATATGTACATAACAATATTGCTCATCTAGTGATACATTGGTTAAAATTTATAATTAGTTTTTCTATTTTTAATTTCATTTTAAAATCTCGTATTTTTTTAGCTCATGTTAAATCCCATAGGCCACAAAAGCTCCTCCGTTTATACATTTTACAGGATCTAAATTTCCCACTAACAATAAGTTTCATAATACCCTAAAATTTCACCACTAATTGTATACGACTCAAAATACTCACCACTGTAGTTCAAAAGTTGCTCTTCCTTTTTACAGAAGTGCATATTTACCCAAAAAAGAGTCGTTATTAAAATATACCCACTTCTCACCATCGATAAGATAAAAGATGGCGGACAAAAGTGAATCAAAATTGATTTTTTTGCCACATGTTGACGTCACAGCTACAGAAGCGCCTACATGCGAAGATTTTTGTAAGTTTTTTTTCACTGTAGGCTCTTAACTACCTATTATTAATTTCATACACCCATTCCTAAACATTACATATTCACTATATGTAAAATATTCAATTGAAAATTACTGGCTTTCATCTTTAAAAAAAGGCAGGCAGCACTAAGATAAAGGAAACTAGAAATCGGGACACGCAGAAGTTGGCTCCACCCTTTTTATGACGTCCGGCAACTTCTAAGTGGTTGGTTATGTAGTCTGACGTCACATGCTCCGCCCTTTTCAACGTCGAACCACACAACAAACCAATTACAATTTGCCGGTCGTATTACAAAATATATTATAAAGTAAAATTATTTCTTATAACACGAAATTCGTTTATCACGAAAAATACTTCTGTCTTTTCAATTTTGTATTAGGCGCAATTTTGTATTAAGCGGATTCCGCTCCAAACCTGCGCTCCTCTTATTTTTACATTAAGAGGGAAAATGTGCTGCAAAATATTTAAAAAAAAAAACACAAATTATATGGACTTTTGGAAGTACATATTGAAATGTCAGTACTTAACATTTTTTGTTTTAAAATTAAAGATTTCCGAAAATGTTCTTTTTTTTTTTCAGCGTCTTGGAGACAGACAGCCGGTTTTTTTTTTCTCTTTAAATGTTTTTTTGTTTTGGAAACCGAAGACTTTTTGCTTAGCAACAAAATTATTTGTAACTGATTAATGTAAACATGTCTATTGAAATTAAACCATGCAATTTTTCACAAACGAGAGCAAACAAAAAAAAATACTAAATTATTTTGTTTTGTCTGTGTCACATAATAATAACATTTTGTGATTGTTGTCACTTTTTTAAAAAAAATGTCTTTATATAGGTTTTTGATGTAACAACAAATTAAGTTTCGATCAATGATGCGCGCGTCTTCTTCTTCTTTTACTTCTTATAGCTGCTAATACTAGTTGTTATACTACTACTAAATACACGACTAACTACTTGGTACTATTTTGGACTTTTGATTCCATCATTGAAGTGTAATCTCTCTGTAAATCATAGATCTGGCTGGAAGAAGATTCCTAGACAACAACTTGATTCCATTGGAATCCTTTTTATTAAAGAAACTTGGGAGGAGTTGTTGTTGTTGTGTTTTTTGTGTGTGGGTTTCTTAAAGAAATTTAAATTAATCTTAAAAACCAACACATTTTTACATTTAAAAAAAAAATACAAATCACTGAATAAGTTAAAAATTATAGATATTTGTTCAGGAAATGTGTTTATTCAATTTAATTTTACTACTTTAGTTTTTGATACAAATTTAATTTTGAAAGTTATATCCGATTTCATTTTTGTAAAGAAAAAAAAATCTTTAAACTCATATACAGACAGAAACCGTTTAACACGAAATGGAAGAGTAAGTGTAAATTGCCTCTCGAACTCTTGATTATTCTGTCGTTCAGATACAAAAAATGAATTTGAAAAATTTGAATTTCATGTTGATAATATCTTTTAAAATAAGCTTTAATTTTGAATTTGAAAATAACCCAAATTTAAGCAGACAATAATTTTTTATTATATAAATTGTTATCTATTTTGAAAGATGATACAGTGACGTGAAAATAATCTTAAGTGATTGAGATAATTATTACTCTTCTAGTTTCTAAATCGCGTTCTGTTATTTCTTTAATTTTTCTCCTGAGAGACAGAATAGTCAAAGAGTTCGAGGGATGTGTTTACACCTTAAAACCACCTTAATGCTATATCAGGAACCGCATCTCTATCGTTAAGGGAGGTATGACTATGGATGGACTATACATTGTTGTGAAGATTGGTTGGTGGTCGGGTTTATATTTTCATTGATTTGATTTAGAGACTCCAAGTCATTCTACTTTTTTTTTGTAATAAGAGATTCTTTTCATTTCTTTTGGCTATAAATGTGTACAAAAAATGTCTGTGCCCTTAATATATCATCATATTATAGTCCACCCACTCTTTAAAGGGTTCATCAGTTTAATATAATTGAAGGTGGGGGGGGGGGGGGGGATAAGGTGCTGGGAGATGCATTTGGGGGGAACCATAAGTTAACTTCTTAAATGAGTTTCATTTGTTTGCAGCCTTTTTTCCACCGAATTACACTTGTGTTAATGTACTTTTTATGAGGTACTTTATGCTTTTTTTTTTCGTTTAAATATGTGGTCATGGCTTTGTTTGTTCATAATGTAGGAATTTATATATCGAAAGAGTGAATAAATGGGGATGAGCCATCATCATTGAAGCTTTCTGGCGCTTTACAAATTTAATTTGTCCTCATGTTTATTGGCCACATGTAGAACATCATAAGCATGTAATTGCTTACAAATTTAAGAGAATATTTGTTTTAGTATCATTATACATATCCATATGACAATAATAGGAAAGTTGCAAACATGCAATTACTAACTGTGGTTATATAGAAGCAGTTACCAAACTTTATTATATTAGACTTGTTATTATTGCGGTATTTTCACTTTTGTTTTGGCTTTTAAGTTTTTTTTTTTTAAAAAGCCTCCAAACAAATGTAATATTTATATTATGAATATATAATAATATTATGTTTTTTGTTTTATTTTTCGAAAAAAAAAGGCCAAAATAAGTTTAAAGTTGGAAGAATTGAGAATTCACAAGTTTCAGGTAATTAAATATGATTTTTTTCTTTCTAATTTTAATTTAAAATTTAAACGTGGAAATTCTAAATTAGTTACATTTTTTTTACCAGAGACATATAGGAGTAATTAACGTAAGAGAAATGTAATTAATCTCTTAAATTATTCTATTTGTGGGTGTTGGGGGTACTGGTAAATAATAATAATGTTGCATCATGTAGGAAGAAGGCTTTAGTCTTTTTGTTGAAGCGCCCGTTGTATTTCCAATGTCCCATTTTTATTACTCGGTTTTATTTTTTGTTTGTTCGTCATGCACCACCTAAATTCACGCAGTGACACGCATTTCACGGTGAGCGAACTCGTGACCAACAACATTACGATGAGCTGTGGTTAGCGTCTCACGCTAATCACTACACCAGCAGGACAAGACACGATTACATCTTGTTTTACTTTTTAGACCCCCTTTTTTTTATAAAAGCGAGTATCAATCACAACAAACACGTTTTTTGTTTAATTTTCTTGGTGTGGTTAATCCCGAGTTTTTTGTAATTTTCCGACTTTTAATTTATTTCGAAATTACAGCATTATGATTTAGATATTTTAATTTCTTGCTGTTTCGTGTTGATTTCTTGCATTTTTCTGTATTGTTATTGAAATTACTGACTTTCCTTCTAGTTTCCGGACATTCCTGGTATTTTTACTCGCTATAATTTAACTTTATAATTCGTTTCTTTGTCCCACGGGGATCGGGACAGACTTTAGGAATGTATGTCACTCAGTGACTTATGCTACCTCACTCAGTGTGCAGTTGTGTTGCGCAGTTATGTGACAGATTTGTTGCAGTTTTTTGTGCAGTTTTTTTTGCACACATTTTAAACAGTTTTTTGTGCATTTCTTTAGTGGTTTTTAATGCAGTTTTGCCAGGGGGTCCCCGTTTCCAAGTTACAAGGGGCTCCCGGGGGCCCTGTTTCGAAGTTGCAAGGGGCCCCGGGGAACCGTTCCGAAGTTGCAAGGGGCCCCGTTCCAAAGTTGTAAGGGCCCCCGGGGCCCCGTTTTCAAGTTGCAAGGGCCCTCGAGGGCCCCGTTTTCAAGTTGCAAGGAGCCCCCCAGAGCCCCGTTCCCAAGTTGTAAGGGGCCCAGAGATGTATGTAATGCAGGGGTGTGTTCAATTCCAGTTTGCACTGCACGCTTTAAAAGTTCCGCCGTTCAGAGTAGACGTAGTTGAAGTGTAACTATGGTTCTTCATGAAATTTTAACTTTGAGAATTCATTGCAAGTCATTTATGGGTTTTTATGTTCCTTGGAAGTCTGTTGGGCCCTCCCGAGTTCATTTCAGTGCTTTTCAGGGCATCTAGAAGACTTTCATTTTTTGCTATTTTCTTTAACTGCGTTCTGTATAATTTTCCTAAACACATTTAATTTGAATTCATTTAACTCATGTGTGTACATTGTACAAGGTATAATACCTAGTACACACCTGATAATTTAAATGCATTTAAATAATAAACGTGTTCTACAGAGCCCTCTGTGAAGGGCATAAAAACAATATGTCGAATTCAATTGATTCAGTTAATAATCCCAAAATATTGAGTTAATACTTAAATATAATATATAAACTATTGACAAAATATTGATTTAGTATTTCAATTTAAAACATTAATAATTAAAGTGAATTTTTATGTGGTTCATGTCCGTAACTGGATTCCGTATAATTCACCTAAACACATTTAATTTGAATTCATTTAACTCATGTGTGTACAAGGTACAAGGCATTTATTTTTTAAGTCCATTTAATTTTAGTTCATTTAATCTTATCAAACTAGTGGGGTAACCCGTCATAAATGACGGGGGTTATCCCACCCTGGAGTAGGGCTGGGGTTCATTTTAATTACAGGTCTGGTAGGATTGTGGGTAAAAAGATAGGTGATTTTGTTAAGCATTTTTTAGGGTAAGGTTTTGGGGTTTAGGTGCAAATGCTTTAGGGGGGGTCGATACTAATATGAATGCTCCACAGCTTGTTGCTGGGAGCAATAGTTCCTTTGTTTCAGGTATTATTTCTTCAAACACTGTTCAGGAAGGAAATCATTTAGGAAAATCCACTTCAGCTATACCTTCACATGTAAAGGTTATGGTGGTTAACTGTAGGAGTCTACGAAACAAAGTTCCTGAGTTCATTGCGGCAGTTGAGGAGACTGGTTGCAATATAATTCTTGGTACAGAGTCATGGCTTGATGATACTGTTAATAATGGGGAAATATTTCCAGATGGTTTCACAGTGTAACCGTAGAGACAGGGTTGGTCGTTCTGGGGGTGGGGTTTTCATAGCTATTTCACAAATTTCATAGTTGCAGGGAAACACGTTTTGAAACAGACTGTGAAATAGTATGTTGTAGTTTAAGGCTAAAGAATGGTAAAAAGGTGTTTTTATATTCTTTCTATCGGCCACCGGGATCCTCCATAACAGATGTCACTAGTGTGAGAATTTCTTTGGACACTCTTCACCGTAAATACCATAGCCCAATGATTATTTTAGGAGGTGATGTAAATTTTCCAAACATCAACTGGGAAATGCATACAGTGATCAGTGGCAGTGACAAGCCATTAGCAGTTTCATTTTTAGATAGTATGAATACTTATTCTATGGAACAGGTTGTAACTAAACCAACCAGAAATGACAAAATTCTTGATGTAGGACTGACTAATAGTCCGGAGTTATTATCCGATGTTAGGGTATCAGGGGGAATTAGTGATCATCAGATTGTCTTATGTGATGTTAATGCATGTGTGGAAAAAATTTCTGAGGTTAAAGAGTAGTGTTTCTTTTTAACAAATGTAATTAGGATGGTTTTAAGTCACATTTGATAGATAATTTTCACAAAATGTGAATTTGAATTGGTCACGATTTCATAGTTTAATTTTAAGTGGGTCATCCTCCTTTATTCCAACCAAGGTAGTTACTGTGCCACACCAGTATGGTACACTAGCAACGTTAAAAGGGCTCTTCGTAAGCAATGCTTATGGAGGAATAGGGCTAGAAATGACCAAAAGTTAGTGAATTCCAATGAATTCCGTATTGCACGCACAGCAGCGAAACGGGAAATCTTGTTAGCTCATGATAATTTTAAAACAGAAACGCTTGGAGAATGGTTAAAAACGGACCCAAAACTATTTTGGCATTACATCAAGAACTCTAGGCAAAGTAGAGAATTTATTCCTTTTCTGGTTGACACAAATGGGAAGCTTGTTTCAGATCCAGTAGGGAAAGCTACCTTATTAAATGAACAATACAAGAAGGTCTTCACAATTGATGATGGCATACCACATGAGGGTTTTCCTTCAACATCTCTTTGTATGGATCAAATTGTAATAACTGCAGATGGGATAGTCAAGCAACTTCTAAAATTAGACTCAAATAAAACCTGTGGTCCAGATGGGATGTATGCTATCATTTTAAAAAATCTTGCACAAGAGTTGGGTCCAGACCTTCAGTTAATTTTTCAACAGAGTTTAGATGTAGGTATTGTACCAGATATGTGGAAATTAGCTAATGTTAGTCCAATTTTTAAATCAGGAGACAAGTCTCAGGTAACTAATTACAGACCCGTGTCTTTAACCTCGATAGTTTGCAAGGTCCTTGAACATATTATATATTCCTCCTCAATGAATTTTCTTATGGAAAACTCTTTTGTGTGATAACCAGCATGGGTTTCTTAGGGGGCGTTCATGTGAAACCCAGCTTATTCTTTTAGTTGATGACCTTCAGAAAATTTTAGACAAAGGCAGTCAGATAGATTTGGTTTTTCTTGATCTCTGCAAGGCATTTGACACAGTTTCTCACTCAAAACTAATGACAAAAATTAGGGGGTATGGATTGGGTGAACAGGTGTATAAATGGGTGCATTCTTTTTTGAGTGACAGGAAACAAAGGGTTGTTGCAGGTGGGTCTGAATCTGACTGGATAGGGGTTACATCAGGGGTTCCTCAGGGTAGTGTGTTGGGTCCGCTTCTGTTTTTTTTATATATCAATGACCTCAGCAGTCAAGTTAGCAGCAATTGCCGGCTATTTGCAGATGATACAATAATTTATCGTGAGGTTACCTCTGACAATGATTGCCATATTATTGATAGTGACTTGAAAGCAATAGAGGCATGGTGTTCTAAATGGCAACTTCAACTTAATAAAGGAAAATGTTGTGTAATGAGGGTAGCTAGGGGAAGGAATCCAATAATATTTCCATATAGAATAGGGGCCATTCCACTTAATAACGTAGATTCTTATAAATATTTGGGTGTAAGGATTACTGCTAAACTTTCTTGGAAGCTGCATGTCGAACAGATTATTTCCAAGTCTATGCAGATGCTTAGGTTTAGTCAACGCATTCTAAGAAGGTGTCCCAGGGAGGTAAAATGTATAGCATATCAATCATTAGTACGTCCCCATCTGGAATACTGCAGCTCCGTGTGGAATCCCCACACTGAAGACTTAGCTCACTCTATAGAAATGGTCCAACGCAGGGCTGCTAGGTTTGTTTGTGGTAACTATGGATATGCCGACAGTGTAACTAAAATGCTTTCAGAGCTTGGTTGGGATAGTTTACTTGCAAGACGTTCAGATTTTAGTCTTAATATCTTTAATCGAATGCTAGAAGGCTCTTGCCCTAAACCTACTTCAAGTAAACTTTGCAGGGCAATATATTTGGGTAGGGGTGACCACTCTAACAAAGTTGGAGAGATTTTTGCACGAACAGATTCTTATTACTGGTCATTTGTCCCTAGGGCGATTCGACAATGGAACTCGCTTGCTGGGGATTTTGTGCAGGAAAAACGTATTTTATGGGAGTCATAATTTTGTTTTGTTTTGACAATGCATATATTTGCAGCATTAAAAAATATTGAAATTGTTGTTGGGTTTATATCAATAGGGTTTTTATATTTTCTGGTTTTGACAATGCATTTTCTATGCTGCACTTGGACTCTTGTCCCTCTGCCATAGGCCTTTATGGCTGCTTGCAGAGTAATTTTTCAAATTCAAATTCAAAACTAGTAAATAATAATTTAATTTTGTAAAAGGCTAGAGTTCTGCTCGCGAGCCGAAGGTTGATAATGCAATGAACGATATTTCTGTTAATAGTCACTAGATGGCGTTAGTGTTCTCGTTACGTAGAGTAGAGATAAATACGGATAAGAAACTCTCTGTCGGTTTGTTTGATGTTGTTGTGACAGGAAGTCTCTCCATTGTAACCGGTTACTCAAGCCACTTGTACTTGGCAGCCATTTTTAAAGATTGTCGAAAACAAATTTTAACGTAGAAGTCTATAGAAATATGCGCACATGCGCAGAAGAAACGTTGTCACAGATTTATGACGGAGTTTCTCTTCCGTTTTTATTGTTTATTCTGTGGCTCGGTTGGAAGTCTGATTTCTTCGCGAAGGAATCAAATCTGCTGTCTCTCAGAGAGGTATTTTTATCATTCGTATTTCTATTCAGATTTGCTAAAAATAATATAAATAAGAATAAGCGAGTGTTTTAGAATTATGCGGTAATCGATTCAGGAAAAATTCGTCAAGGAAGAGAAAAATGAAAAGGAAGAAAAGGGGTTATTAAAAAGTAATCTCAAATAAGACAAATCGATAGATCACGTTCCAAAATAAGGGGGAAACAAAGGGGCGGGGGATTAAGGTGACCAGAAGGGGTTGAAATATCATCGATAGAACGACGAATTACCCTTTCAGTTACTTATCGTTAGAGAACCAAACGCACATTTTCAACTCATGAAAGATATTCAAGTGAAACGGGGGTAAAAGGGGGTCTACATTGTTGTTGACATAAGAAACCCCTCATTTTTCATTTGAACGCAATGACAACAATTTTAGAAAATCACTAAATCAAAGAAGATTCTTTCGATTAGGAGCCGCTAGCCTCCAAGCTAAAGCTGTGGAGTTGTTATGTACGTTGCGCCGATGACGCGAATTAATATGGGGTAGCTGTAAAGTGTCCTGCACAAAAGGCTAAGCGGCTGCTAATCAAAAGAATTTCTGATGTTTCTAATAACTGCTAAATTCTAATAAATTCTAGTGTGGTATTACGCTGTTAAAATGCTTTACGGATAAGTTATTCATAGCATTGTACTTCATTGTTTGTTTATTTTTTATTCTAGGTTTAAGGATTTAAAGAATATGACGAAATTTTGATGTTTTCGTCGTCTCAGTAGCAATGTAAGCACCGAATGAAGGTTTTAATGACAAAAATTCATTGAAACGGATGGTTATTGAAGTTTTATTTTTATTTCATAAGGTTTTTTTTCTGCACGATAAATCAGTTTCTTGGAATTTGAATGATCTGAGCCGGACCACGAAACGGAATGAACGGTTTGTCGGTTACATCCTCGCCGTCGTCGTCGTCTTCCGAGGACTTCGAGCACACCTCGGAATCCGATCGACTTCGAAAGAAAAACGTAGAGGTCTTTATACGTTTGTGTTTTTTGTCGCTGGTTTTAACCATTCTTCTTTTGTTTGCCTTCGTTCGCAATTTAGATTTCTGACGTTTTGTCACAGATTCAACTCGAATTGGATACTTTGAAGTTGTCTGTTGAATCGGAGCGAAATGCTACGACTCAGTTTCCTCCGGGAACCGTTTCCGGTAAGCTTTTTATTTGTGTTTTGTGCAGTTTTTTTACAGGGTTCTCTTAAATACCTGCAATTTTTTCGGAGAATTTGAAATTTGTTTAGAAACTCATCAGCGAATCATAAAAACAAGGTTCCCGAAAAGATTTTTGAAAATTAGAACTATCGGAATAATTTTATATTTCACTTCGTTTGCCAGAATTTCTAACCAAAAAGAAGGGGAACCAGAATAAATTGAAGGAATTATTAGAAGCATTGATGTATTTCGAAGCCTCGGTGCGCACTCTGTTGCTTTATAATGCCAAATGAATTTCAGTGTACAGTCAAACCTCGCTTAACGATGGGGATGCTTTCCCCAAATTTGCAATTATTTTCAATGAAGTTTTGGATTTTAATATTCAAATCCTCAAATGCAGTGGGCAAATACACCCTTTTTGATACACCCACTCAGAACCCTATATCACCCTACACAGCAGTGACATGTATGTTTTACAAATGTTTATGCCGGCGCCCCCCCCCCCCCCCCTCCCCCCAGGTTTTTCCTGGTAGCAGTTTAGAAGCCCAGTCCGGGCCTGATTGGTGGTGTTCCCGTTTTAGAAGTCGCACGTCAAATGACGAGCAACTCGAGTTGTCGTTTTCGGGCCTTGTGTTTGCTCTTTTCTAAAAAAAAAAAACAAAAACGTGTTGAGTTTCTAAGAGAGGTCGAGGTCGAATACGTGTATTTGCTTGCGAACGTTCCATACTATATGACAGTTTTTTTTTCGGTTACGAAACATTCTAATGAAGGTGTTTTTTTTTTTTTTTGGATTTCTTGAATTTACATGGAATAATGTCGACTACTTAGTTTGGTTCGATGTTGTTCGTGATTGTTGTTAGGGGTCGCCACCATTATGGCCGCCTGATCCTCTTCGTAGAATAGTTGATTGCTTCATTCTCGTTCTTGTTTACATTGTTACGTTTTTAGCTTTTCGAAAAAAAAATGCATTTCATTGTTTCGTCTGCATTTTCCATTGAAAAAAGAGAGGAGGGACCAATTTTATTCTTACCTCCCGCCGCTCCTTATACAACTGTGATGCTGTACAAATAGAGAGACAATCATGCCGACATTTTCCAATCTACTATTGCTTTTTTTTTGGGGGGGGGTTGCCTTTCCATCTTCTTTATTTATTATAATAAGTTTTCTTTTACGAACCTTATGGTATAGTTTGGCTTCGACCGAAATGAAAAGAAACTTGGAAATTTTGTGGTTTAAAAAAATGCATGTAGGAAGAAGCCAAATGCAAAAATCAAACAAGTATGTCTCTAAGAGTTTTGTCATGATTGAGAATGGGTATTATGTGGAAGAGATGTTACCATTCTTGTATATGAATGTATATCTTTCTTTGATAATCAAATTGGACGGGAGTTATCGATCGATACATCTCCTCGCATAAAGGAGTAGAGAGAAAAGAAAGATGATGATGGGGTTGAAACTATTTTTCTTTCCTTGCTTTTTGTATCTCCTATAGTAAGTGTCTATCCTACTACCTCTATTCCATTACGGCTTAATGCGTAAAAGGGAGAGAAATGAAGATTTAATCCATTTGAGCGAGTGCACAAGAGAGAGAGAGAGATCGAGTGACGACGCAACGACGATTTGCTTCGAAGTTCCATTTTTCAAACAACATTATTATTTGTCCCCGTTTTTTTTTTTTCTTCTTCTATCTCTCATGGACTTTTTTTCTTACTTTGAAGTTTTAAAGCTTTTTTTTCCTTTCTCCTCGTCTTTCTTATGTAAATCTTATTAATGCTTGAATTGTCAAGAGCAAAATTTATCTTAAAAAATTGCAAGATTGTCGGATTTCTCGATTTTTCTTCTTCCATTTCCTTCAATCTTACTTTTCTCTAAGGCTGGGCACACACGATCAATTCTGGGTTATTCATCCAAGCTTTTTTATTGCCACAATTGATGTTTGTTATTTTATTAATTCAATCGCACTTTTATTGATCTTCCATCTTGACTCGAACAATGTGTTCAGCAAGAAATCTATTTCAATCTTTTGATTGAACTGGATGGCGTGTGTCGTGGGTGGACAAGCTTTGTACGGCCATGAGCATTTATTTGTTCAGATTGTAAGGTTACAAATGATGGGAAAATGAGCAGTTAGTTAAAACGGCAATTCATAAACTTCAGCAGTCTAAGGACCCCCTTCCCTCCCTGTTTTTTGGGGGACCTCTCTCTCTTCTGGGAATTACAAATTTGTCTTATTGGTTACTGTCTTAAAACAATGGTGAAAATTTGATAATTATTATTAATTGTCGTTGCCAACGTTTTTTTTTTTCACGGACTCTCTGCAATAGCTTCGTGGATCCGAAGCAAAAGTTCCGCGGACCTCTGCTTAAGAATCCCTGAGTTAAAAAGAGAAAAATATAGGCGCTGTCCACATAACAATTTAAAAAGAAAGCCCGAAGAAAAATATACAGAACTGATTCGGACGTTTGTGGCGATTTTGTGAGATAATCTAGAATTAATAAGCCAGGATGGACAAGCCAGAATTGATCGTCTGTACCCAGCTTGATAGACGTGGCGGCAACTCGACACGATGGACGAATTGAAACAAAATGAAATTAAAGTAACTTTTGTTGAAAATAAATGGGCCATTTGTTAAATTCCATTTGAGTCGTTCTTTTGCGATAAACAAATTTTTATGGTTTACTACTTTTGAGTTTGATTTTTGTTATTTTCACAATCCCCATTGTCTTTCGTGAAAGAATCAGACAAATGTTTTTTTTTTCTTTTAGTTTTTATCGGTTTGGAAGTTTGTTTACCTTTTTTTTTGGGGGGTAGGGGGAGTTTTTTTCTTAATTAATTGTGAACGAGTTTCATTTCAGTCACCTGATTTCGAGAGAAACTTTGTTTAATCAGTGTAATGATGAATTTCCGCGGTCGTCGAAGTTTAGACAGCTTCACTTTATCTTTAGCCGCGTATTATGCATTGATAGATTTATTGCCCACAGGGTTTTATTTGTTGCCCTCCTCACCCCCTACAACACACACAATTTACAACCTTTTATTTATTAAACTACAAGAAGACGACGTTAGAGAAAACGGAAATAAACTATGGCGGGCGTTCTCGTATTTGTAATTTTACTTTGAAGATTGTAAAAAAAAAAAATACTAAGTTTTAATTTTTTTTAAAAAAAAGGGGTTTTTAATTGTTACTCTTGTGTTTCAGTAGCAAAATTAAAGAGAAACTTGAATTTGTTTTAGAAACTAGAATGATAGCAATTTCAGGGTTACTGCTCAATCTCGGAAAATGAAAATTTCAGGAAATTAGAAAATATTAAAAAAAGTCAGGAACCTAACTGGTACTACTAGAACGGGAAAATGAACTTTTTAATAAACAAAAATTAAAAAATATATACAAAAAGTTTAGTTTGAAAGATATCAACATGAAAATATGCAGTTAAGGTGGGACTAATAGGTTTCATGCTCCTTAGGGTGGACACGTCGTTTGGTGAAAAACAGTTAATTGAGCGAATTTACCGGTACCAGTATTTAGTTTTTTTTAAAAAAAAAAGCGTTTATTAAGCAAAACTCATTGTGTTTTCAAATCTTGATGAATAAATGACGCGAGTGAACCCTTTTTTGTGATGATCTGTTCGGTTATAATCGTTTTATGGCAGTTTTAAAACGCCGATTTCTGTTTTTTGCTGTTATTTGTGTTTTAAAACTGTTCTTAAATAATTATTTCCGAACAGATCGTCACAAAAAAGGGTTTTCTCGTTTAATTTATTTATCAAGTTTCGAAAAGACCTTACATGCTTGTACCGGTAAATTAGTTCCTTGAACTTAGCCATGTCCATAGAGGTCTAAGGGCATGGCCACGTGAATTCACGTCACTCCATCTAGTGACATCATTTGTAATTCTAATGAAAACTTAAGGGTCGTCACACTATAGGCACTGATTAAGGTACGCATTCATGTTTCTCTCCCTTTTTCACCTGAAAACCTGAAAGACAGAATAATCCAATGTATGGGATTCGTTTACCTAAATCGAACTCCTAATTTAAGGCAAAAGGTGATTGTGATGGTGGCCGTAGTTAATACTTATTCAAATTTTACTATTTTTTTTCAGCTTTGATACGAGACATTTACGATGCTCAAAAAGAATGGCAAAATGCGATGTTGGCTCGTCAAGAAATGCAAGACAAAAGACAAAATCAACTACAAGATGACGAGAACTTAATGTACGTAAATAAGTCCAAATTTATTCAACTAATTATGTTGCATTTTTACTACTGAGATGTTTTAATAATCTTTTACTTAATGTTTTTTGGTAGATTTGGAGGAAACAACTCGAAAGCTCGTGTTTTGGACATGGTTGGAACGGCGTCAACTTCAGTGAGTATTATGTATATGGTTTGTGTAATTTTTTTATTATTTTCGCATTTCCCGTCCTTTTGATAATTTGCCGATTTTCTATTTCAACTTGTTTGTTGTTTTGTCTGTTCGTGAAGAAACAGTTCTGCATGTTGTGATTTAAATGTCATTTTGTGTTTTCGTTAAAAGGAACATTTCAGTCTTATGATTTATGAACGGCTGATTTTCGAACGGAATTGGTTATTCTACGTTTCAGACTGAGCTAAGAAGAAATTGAAAGTGTGTTAGACAAAAATTAAAATATATCGTCTGCTTAAAGTTGGCTCATTTTCAAACTGATGTAAAAGGTTTATTTTAAAAGATTATCAACTTGAAAACGCCTCTTGTAGCTTCTAAGACACTTAAGACGTTTCTCTTAATTTTGCTTCTGAAGAAAGACAAGTATAACCAGAGGTTGGGGGGGGGGGGGGGTCGTTTTGTCTTTAAAACCACCTTAACGGTTAATGTTTATTGCTCGTACTGCTGTTTCATAGTTGATTGATTGATTCGTAATTTATCAGCGTGCTTCAAGTTAATGCTAATCTTCCGGGCCGTTTTTTTGCGTTTATCTTTCTCTCCGTTATCTTTCTTTCGAATGACGCTGTTTATTCTACCTATTTGGTTTGTTACCCAACCCCCTAGAACGTATTTAAGGCCAGAGATCTGTACATGGTGCGAATGTGAGAATTATTATCGAGGGGGGGGGATGTTTTTCGTATTTATTCGAACACATGTGACTTGTTTCCATGTCGAGACTCGAGCTCGGAATTATTTGGAACACTTATTTCATATATGATAACAGGTCACCTGTAAAGTTGTGGACCTGAAACTGAGTAGGGAAAACTCAGGGAAAATATTTATTTTTTGTCAAAAAGAAATAGGGAAAATCAGGAATTTCTTCTGTAAATAGGTAAAAAAAATCAAAGGCTTGTTTATTTGAACCGGGTTACACGAAACTTTCATATTTAGTGATTGATCATTAATTTGAAAGTTCTAAAAAATGAATCGCACTTAAGTTATGAAACAAGAAAATTAAGCAAAAAAAACATGTTTTTGAACTAAAAAGTAAAACTAGATCTAATCCCCTCTTGTCTGGGGACTGGATGGCACAGGCAATTAGAAATCGGGACGAACTTCAGTTGGCTCCGCCCTTTTTATGACGACCGGCAACTTCTAATTGGTTTATTGTGTGGTTCGACGTTGAAAAGGGCGGAGCATGTGACGTCATCGGACTACATAACCAACCAATTAGAAGTTGCGTTCATCTTAAAAAGGGCGGAGCCAACTGAAGTTCGTCCCGATTTCTAATTTCCTGTCTGGATGTCATGGTAATGTTGGTCATGAGTTCGATCCCCGTGCAGTGTGTGAATTATTTATTTTCAAATAAACGAAGAAATTATGAAATTAAATAAAAGCGAGTAAAAAGTAAAAATATAATTGCAATTAATTGGTCAGAGAAATGGGAAAATTAATATGAAAGTTGGGGAAAAATGGATTGTTTGGATATAAACAGAAATATTACTAAAACTTAATAGTTATTGCTAATTTATCTGGAGTTAGTTGGTTTTTATATCAAGTTTTTTTTGTGTTTGGTTTTCTATTAACTAAGTAAACTTGGCTGTGGTCAATAGATTTTTTTAGTCTTCTAATGTAAATTCAATTTGACTGCAGAACGACTAATGAATGAAGTTTTTTGTTCTGAATTTAGCTATTTTTTTATTATATAAGTGCTTTTTCTGTTTTCTCTCTCTCTCTCTCTCTCTGTTTTGCAAACTCCTTTTTGTCACCTTTTAAAAAAGGTGTCTCGAATTAATCGTCAAATATTTGCTTATAATCGTAAAACCTTGGTGTGTATATAAAATATTGTCATGCAAGAGGCACTTAAATTTATTAATGCTCGCAAACGAATCGAGGGTGTGGATTCCAATTGCGTATATTATTATTATTATATTAGTTTCGCGTTTTTTCTTCTTCTTATTCTTCCATTTATATTAGCTTTTTTTTTCGATTGTGAAAAAAAGTTTTATTTTCTTAATACATAACGGAATCAAACTTTTTTAAATGTTAATTTCTCTCTCTCTCTCTCTCTCGTTTTTGTTGACTCTGAAGTAGGTGGATTTTTATTCATTTAATTTCATATATCCAAAAATGAAAACAGGAAAAAAAGGTGTTTTTGTTTTCCTTATTATAATAGGTGTGATATGGGGGATCATAGCACAATTTTATTTGTGTAAACACTTTTTTTTTTCTACTATATTATTATATTTATATAAATACAAGTACTCATTGGATTAATCTGTTGTGTGTTTTGTGTAAATACTAGACACATTCAACACACACACATTTGAGGGTGGTCTTATTTTGAGTATGTGTTTTATTTATTTTCTGACCACTTTTTTTTGTTAAAAAAACGATTCTACTTTTATTTTTGTCGAAAATTAAAAAAAGTGACTGATGAGAGAGAGGGAGAGAGAGACGGAGAAAAAATACGATAGAATGTCGAGTTTATTACATTCGATACTATTGTGTGTGTGTGTCAATATTTGTTACAGGAAAACCATTAATGATATTAAGTGGACCTTGAAAACGGAAAGATGGGATTGGTTTAAATGGTCTCAATGAGTGGTGAAATTAGCTACAAAACGATGTTCTTATCTTCAATAGCAAAAAGTTTCATGAAAGTTATTAGTCAATATTCTTTCAAACCACTTTAAATTTTATTATTAACCATTTTTAATGTTGGAACTCAATGAGAAGGACTAATTTAGGAATGATTAGATTTACATTTAACTTTGTTTAGTTTAGTTTCATTTTAGCAGTTAGCTTATACCTAGTACACACATGATAATTTAAATGCATTTAAATAATAAACGTGTTCTACAGAGCCCTGTGAAGGGCAAACAAACAATATGTCGAATTCAATTTATTCAGTTTAATAATCTGAAAATATTGAGTTAATACTTGAATATAATAATATAAACTATTTTCAAAATATTGATTTAGTATTTCAATTGAAAATATTAATCATCATTTTCTGTACCTTATCCCGCAAGCAGCAGGGTCGGCCTTGCTGGTTGTAACTCTCCACTCTTTCCGATTTTGCACCAAGCCCCCAGTGACCCCACATCCCACCATATTCCGTTTTACTACCACGTCCCAGGTTTGCTTGGGTCTTCCTCTACCCCGTTTTATTCCCAGGTCTAAGTTAATTGCTTGCCTCAGCAGCCCATCTTCCCCACTCTTGAGGACATGCCCAAACCACCGCAGCCTATTTTCCTGCATCTTTTCTACTATATTTGTTACCCCTACACTACCCCTAATAAAATCATTTCTGATCCTATCCCTTCTGGTCAACCCACTCATAAACCTTAGCATTCTCGTCTCAGCTACCTGCATTCTATCCTCATGCACCTTCTTGATTGCCCAACATTCTTACCCATACACCATAGCTGGTCTGACTACTGTCCTATAAAACTTTCCCTTCAATTTTATAGGTAACTTCCTGTCACATAATACCCCACTAGCCTGCCTCCACCTATGCCGACCTGCTTTTATCCGGTTTGTGATGTCTATGTCTAAGCTCCCATCATCTTGCAGCACAGATTCTAAATATTTGAAGTCATGCACCTGCTGCATTAAACTGTCCCCAAGTCTAATCTCCTCATTCAACTGTTCTTTCCCATCCCACTGAAATTTCATGTACTCCGTTTTTGCCCTACTTATTTTCAACCCCTTTGATTCCAAGGCATTCCTAGTCTCCTCTAACCTTCTCTCGAGTTCCAGTTTAGATGAAAATATTAATAATAAAGTCAATTTTTATTTGGTTCGTGTCCTTAACTGGATTCCGTATAATTCACCTAAACACATTTAATTTGAACTCATTTAACTCATGTGTGTACAAGGTATTAGAGCAGTGGTCTCCAATCTTTTTGGTTTGCAACCCTACTTACTAAAAAAAAATGGAGCACGCAGTGCCATGCACCCCCGGAATAAATAACGGGTTACTTGACAGCCACCATTTTCCTGTTTAGCCGCACTCTCTGGTGCAGACAAGATTCTAACATAGTACCGTTATCAATGAAATTGAATAAATGACAATTGATTTCAAATCTCGCACACCCCCATGGACCGTCTCGTACACTCCACTTTGGAGACCACTAGCTTAGAGCAGTGTTTCTCAAACTGTGGTCTATGGCACTGTGCCATCTGGTCGGCAGTCGGGGACCATAGAGAACAATGGAAGTTTGTCCACCAAGTCAACAATAATTCTGATATAACCGCCACTGTTCCTCTAATATGAGGCGAACGGAGTGTGTCCCATTACTGGTTACCAACGTATCCCTATTGGTCCGCCATTGGGAAAAGTTAGAGAAACACCGACTTAGAACTAACATTGGTCAATTTAGCATAAAATTGATGTTGCCAAATGCGGTTTGCCTGTTGCCATCTTCAGCCATTAGATGGCAATAGTAAACTTGTATGCTTCAAAATTGAACCCACCAGTGGTCAAGTAAAGTAGAATATCCACCTGCCTGTATGTAACCTCTCCTACTGCATGTAAACCCTCACCTTGTAAAAGTAGAAGAGAGGTGTCTAAATACCTTTAGGCAAACCTTAAGTGTTAAGATTAAGTATGCAGATAGCATAAGCCCAATTGTGTGTTCCTTCTATATAAACCCTTGGCATGAACCTGTGAAAATATAAAAATGATGGTGAGGAGGGTATATGCGCTTATGGATTTAAGGGAAAGGGAGGGAGGGAAGAAGTTATTGAAGTTATGCTTACGAGTATAGTAAAAAAAAAGTGTAAAGAAAGGAAATACGAGGGGATTTCTTTCGATAATAAGAGGGAGTTTGGTGTGTGTGTTGAGAAAACTGCCAGCGTTGTAAAACTGGTAAACGTTTTGTCTTATTTGTTAGGTTGTTAAAATTCGTGTGCGAATAAAAGTAAGACCACCCACCAAGAAGATCCTTTTTAAAGGAAGGAAGGAGGGGTGGGGGTGGGGGGGGAGAGAGAGAGAGAATAGGTTGTTTTTTTGTACTTGTCGGGTTGTTGTTGGATGGAAGAAGATTCATTCTTGGCATTGATGCCACAAAGCCAAGTGGCATGCCACTGTCACTCACCTTTAGTTGAGGTGATGCCATCTTCCTATTGTCCCTCGTACATATATGCTTCAAACCACCCCTGTCTCTCTACCTGTCTTATCTCTTTCCTCTTACATTGTATCATCATCATCATCATCTCTCTTTCTCTTTTCAAGTTGTCATCAGATGAGGCACTTACCTGTCCTCGAACCATATTCAACATAATACACACATGTCACTCATGAACACAGACATATACATACAACTTGGTGGAATGAAATATCCAAAATAGTCTCCAAACATTTTTTTTTTCTTCTTTTACTTTATGAATATATCTTGATGGGTGTTTTTTTTTTGGATTCGTCATGGTGTCAGGCTAACTACTGTACTTTTTTGATGTCTCTTGTATTCATTATTTCTGGTGATATTTTCAATGTGAAATATTTGAAATTTCTTTCATTTTGGGTAAGAAAATAGAGGAGGGAATATGTCTAAGGGAAGATTGTTTTGAGCATATTGTTTTCCTGTTGTTGTGAAGGTATAGTCTCAGTGTCAATGAGCTTTTGCAATTGAATTTGACAACTTAAAAAAAAAGATTTTAGTGAGAGGGAGGGAGAGAGAGAGAGAGAAGGGGGGTACTTTTCATTCATTGCTGACGTTTAAGTTGGTTCTTGAATTGAATTCTACTTTTTTCTTTCTATCTATCTATCTGAAATGTTTAAAAATAAAAAACTGATTCCATTATATCTGCAGAAAAGCAGATATTTTTCTCTTTTAGTTTTTAAACTTGTCAATTTTGTATAGATTATGTCGAGATTGTTCACTGTTAGAAATTGATCGATGAAGTTAATCTCTCTTTTCTTGATTGGAAATCCTTTATGGAATAAAAACCAGAAGCAGCAGGATCCGGAGAAGTAATGCGAAATTGATGGAGCTTGTTCAGTATGGAATTCCTACCTTATAGGCAACATAGATAAGATCATCGAGTAGTGAAGAAGTTACTAGTACTGTACTGGTAGTTGTTGAGGACCTGCGTTTAGGCCTATTCTTGAACATGCCTCGCAAAAAGGGTGTTTTATTATTCAGTAGCATCACTGCTTCTTAAAATTCTAAGATAGTTTTAAGCATTTGGTTGTCCGGTTTAGCTGTTTATTCACAGGACCTGTTTAGTAGACAAGTGTTTCATATTTAGTGTTTTATAAGGTCGGAATAACCGAATAAGATATTCCTTATTTCTAAGTTGATAATTTATAAAACTTTTGCTTTCAAGTTGGGGGTTTTCCTCCCTGTTTCTAAGCAACCTTTTTTTTTATAGGCCTATATAAAAAAAGGTAGAAAGGGATTTAAAACCGGAGGTTGGTTTTGTAATATAATAGGGAATGTCTTTTTCTCTGCCAAATGACATAATGGTAAAAGCACTGTAGTGTGTATTGTTTGCTGGCCGTTTGGCCTCCAGTCCACAGACTCATCAATCATATCTAACGTTGAAAGTCGTTTACATTTTATATATTTTTTTGTGTAAAGGGGGGAAAAATGGCAGGCAGTCGTGTCAACACTGGTGTGTGTGTGTGTTATATGTATTTAAGAGAAAAATTAGAGAAAAGGAATGGCCGACAATGAAATGTTTGGGTTCCTATGAAAAGGGTGTGTGGGGAAGAGGGATGGGGGATTTGGAGGAACTGTTTGGGGGTAAATGTATTGCAGGGGATTTTTGTTGTTGCTGCTTTTTTCTCTTCACTGTTGAATATAAAAAGACTGGTAATGTATGGAAGGAACCTTTGTAGTGTATCTTGGAGGCCATATTTATAAGTGAAGCTTTTTCCTGCCAGATTGTGAGTCTTTTTTGGCTTGTAATGAATATGCGCACTAAGATGATGCGCCTAAAATACGAGGCTACTTATATCTTTTAAAAAAAGATGGTGCCAATTTGCTCCTTCTGTTCCCATGCCTTTTTTTGGGGGGGGGGAGCACGCGTCTAGCTCTTCGTAATTCACACAAAATTTTAAGACGAGTCATTCTGTATTTTAATGTGTGAGCATGTTTCAATAATGTCAAACTTGGCCTTTTCTCTCAGGTAGTCGGTTGAATTAAGCGCCAAATTGGCATTAAGCGTTAGGCGTTTAGCCTCTATTTACAGCCTTTCGCTCATGCACCGCACCTTTATAACAATTCTGCAGTTAAAACTTGGAGGCTAAATGATGATTTTATTTTGGTAGTTGTGGTGAAATTTATAATGGGGAAGTTTGGCGCTTATTCAGTTTGACGTTTGTTCAATTTCACGCAAGATACACATTACCCTTTCTCAAGCGTGTGTTTTAGTACTAAACTGATAACAAAGGCAACCAGATTGTAACTTTTGCAATATGAATCTACGCGCCATTGATTGACGTTGAAAGTCATAAGTCTAGGAATAAAAAGTTAAGAAATTGGGAAAAAAAAGTGCAATTTTAATTTGCAAGGAATAAAATGCAATTTCGATACAAAATTTTCAAGAAAATACAAATTTGTGCTTTAAATTTTGTGTTTCCATTGTCACAAATTTGACGTTTGTTTTTAAATAAAGTTGTGACGCCATTATACATGCACACATACCCCCCCCCCCCCTTTTTTTTTTTAGCAATTTTTCAAGTCCAATGCAGATTTCATAAAAATTGTTTAAAACCCTAGTAGAAATCTAGTTTTTTGGGCTAATTTTGGTGACAATCCAGTTTTTTTCAATAGTTTTTTCTAATTGGGAAATCTAGTTTATTAAATGCATTTTTTGTTAAATTGTGAATGTAATTTTTTCCAATTTGTGTTGCAATTTTCTGGTTGCCTTTATTGATTACTAAAAAGTTTTCTACTTTGTTGGCGAAAAGTCAAAGCAAATTTTTGCTTTAAATTATGCAAATGAATGCTAATGCTCATTAAATTGATCCGATTTTCATGATATTATAATGGATGAAATTTTGAATCTTGTGTGCTTTTGAGACTTGACCACTCACTCATCACAGACGTGTGACTGACCCCTTCTTCGTATATTAATATATTTGGATTCAAAAATTTAGAAGTTTACACATTGTTGACATTGTGTAAACTTTCTTGCAAAACATTTAAGCTTTTCTGTATGTTTTTTTTTTTTTTCTGCTTTGACCAATACATATTCTTGTTTGTGCGTTGACCATCGTCCGCGATCATCATTGAATAGCCTTCATTTATTATGGTCAATTTATGATATTTTCATACTTTTCTAGTGGTCAGTGTTTGCTTTAGTGTGTTGTTAAGTCTTCAGATTTGATTTTCTCTTATTTCTCATTATTCTTTCAGTACAGTTAAGATCATCTTGTCAGGACTCAGGTTGACCTGTAAAAGAGGGTTTATTCTGTGTGTGTATCGGTCATCATTTTTTGTTTTCATAGTTTTGTCTATTTAGGTTGACACTTATAGAACTAATATCGTGTGTGTTTAAAGTAATGTATGAAAATAGAGGGACATTAATGCGTGACAAACTGCTATTTATTTTGTTTAAATGGATTATTACATGAGAAATGGTATTCAGAAAACGTTGCTTAAAAGACAAGACGAACTTACGAAACACAAATTTCATCAATTTGTGGTGAAAATGAATTTTGATCCGGTCAATTTTTTTTTTAGAAAAAAATTTCCATTGATTTATGTGACATTTAAAAAAAAAATTGACTGTCGAATTTTATTTTTATTCTCTTCTATTTACCTTTAACAAATCTTTTAGCCCCTAATGCTTTACGCCAAATTGGTGAACAATATTTATATTTTTCTTGTTTTGTGCTTTACCCCATTTGTTTTAATTAATCGTCTTCTCTTTTTGTTTAAATTGAAAGATTGCTTTTTAACACCATTGGTAATTTTCTTCGTCTTCTTGCTGTTGATGTTATTTACTAGTCAAACAAATAACAGATTTACAAATTTATTAGTGGGTTGTTTAAATATGTCAACTGATGTGTTTCAAATTTAAGTGTGCCTTTTTTTTTTATCAACAACAACACATTCGGTGTGTTCCGTTTATCTTTTGTATTTATTCTCTCTCTCTCTCTCTCTCTCCAATGTTTATTAATGGAATAATGTATAATTGGGCTCTTATAAAGTCTCCGTATTTTTTAGATCTGTGACTCTCTATTGTTAGATGAGCTACTTCTCTCCACAGGTGTGTGTCTATCTGACTTTGTGATCGCCATCACACCTGGGGAACAAAACAAAAAAAAGGTGAATGATTGGGGATATACAGTGTGTATGTGTGTGCACGTGTTTTTCATAATAATAATAATGATAATAATAATAATAATAAAATGACCACATCTATTTATGCATCAAATCGAAACTGTTCAACGTTTTTAACAATTTCTTTGTGTTTTCTAAATTGTATGCAAAAATGATGAAGGGAATTAGGATGCGGTTTGGGGGTTAGATCCAAGGAGGTGGAAAAAGTGTATTTGCCTCATTTCAATTCATTAGCCTCGTATGAAATGAAGGACATATAATTTAGGATGTTTTTTGACTCCCCCCTCCCTCTTCCTCCTCCCCTCTCCCTCTTCCTCCTCCCCTCTGACCTAAACTGAACAAAATGTTTCAGTTGATATTGTGTTTTGACAGGCTCTTTTACTCAGTTTGCAATAGGGGGCGTGACAGTTCCCGCCCATGCCGTCCCTGATGTCACCATAATACAGTCAGTGTACAATGGCCGTTTCTAAATTGTGGTGTTGGTGGTGGTGGTTCTGCTTGCTGTTGTAACCATTTTGACTTTGAATTTATTGACTGTTAACTGCATGGGGGTAATGGTACATATGAAGGGAGGGGACATATTACATTATAGGTACTCAGTATGGGGTCTCTCACTCCATCATTTATTTTGAAAGCCTCCCAATCTCTTCTTTTTTAATGTTCTCTCAGCGGTAACAATTTGTTTTGGTCTACAAATTTGAAATCGGATCTCTTCCATTTATTGTAATTCCATCTGATAAAAAGAATTGAGAGCTACTTACTACTGTGTACTACTAATAGAAATACTAATAATGGTACTAATATACTGTATGTCCCTAATGGTACTGATGTCACACTTGTGTTCTTCAGATATTTGCTTTTGAAGTCGTCTTCAGAGTTTTACCTGGTTGAATACACGAAGTAATGTAGCTGCAATGCAAGGTCGCTCCTTGCTGCGCGTGTGTATTGTTTAAATGCTTTGCTGCGCATGTGCATTGTTCAAATGCTTTGCTGCGCATGTGTATTGTTCAAATGCTTTGCTGCGCATGTGTATTGTTCAAATGCACCAGCCGAAAAGTAGACACTACTTTAGCAATTGCATTCAACACATGCGTAGTATACTACGCATGTGTTGAATGCAAAGGGTAGTTACGGTGTGAAACTAGCCATAATTTCCCCTTAAGCCAAGTTCAGACCATGCATGAGGCTAATGTATGTTAAGGTAAAAGGTGATTTATTTACTGTTCTAGTTTTTTTAAAAAAAAAAACATGTTGAATTTCTTCTTGTTTCTAAAAATGCAGAATAACCAAAGAGTTCGATTTTTTTTGTTGATTCTTTCTGCATCTGCATATTTAGCAATGGCTACTTATTAAACACATTATTATATTAGTTTGTTTAATGCAAAAATATTTCTCCAACACATGAAAATTCCATACTACCATAAATTAATCGTTTGTTTAAGTATAGAGTCTATAGTGGTTACTTGCTGCTATTTAATCTTCCACAACTGACTGGTCTTTGAAAAGTGCAATACAGGACTTGCTTGCTGCCTTTAGGCGTATAATATATATTACATTAAATTTGTAGCCTAATTTGTATTTGGAGTCTATGTACTAACTACATATTATAAGAGAACGAAGTGTATGTGTTTGATAATTTTATGATGGAGGTTTCCTGCTGAGTTAACTTGATAAGTCTTGATCTTTTGCCACAGCATTTAATCGATCTTTTCCATACACATATTACACATACATACAATAAATATACAACAGTCATATAGTAAAGAAGAGATTCTATAGAATTATGATTTTGCTTGTTGAAATGGGAAGAGAAGATTTAGGGGGGAAGGAGGGGGGAGGGGAGATACCATTTAGAAGAAAATGGAAAATGTCTACTTCTAGAGACAAAACTCCCACTCAAATACATCTATTTTTCGTCGGAAATTCTATCTCTTTTAAGTTTTATGTATCTAACCTTCTCCCATACATATACGCACTTTTTTTTATGTAAGTCTTGGTCTTTTTTTTTGTTCCTGCAAAAATGTTGTTTGAATTTGTGGATGTCGTCAAGAGTTTTTTTTTTTCTTCTTCTATGAGATGCACAAATCTTATTGGTTGGGCGGGATTCATCAATCATTCAATTGTGACGTGTCATTATGTATGATATGCATTAGTATATCATCACATATTATAGAGGCCTATATTTATATTATGGGATATGGCAAGTACACCCCCACCCCACCTCCACCCATCCAACTTCTCTTTAGACGAAGTGAATATTTTCTTTATGATATGGGCGTGAGTTGTGTGTGTTTTTTGGGTAGTTCTTTTCTGTATTTTTCGCCGTCTCTTTTGGTTGGTTGGTTATGGGGTGGAATCGGTTTCTTGTAATAGCTCTTTCTCTCTCTCTTTCTGAGTTTTGTGTGTTTAGGTTTTAGTATCTCTGTCACAGGGTTGGTGCTCATTAATCATTTGGCGACAGGCGACAGTCTCAACTTGTGTCACTGTGTTTATGTGTGTGTGGCTTATGCTGATATGGACACTTCTTTCTTTTTTTTGTGTGTGTTCGTGCCCTTTATATTATATATATATATAAAGTTGGATGGTCTTTTTTTTGTCTCTTTTACAACCATCTTTGCCTATTGGTTGTCATAAAAATCATAAAATATTCTCTCTGTTTCCCTATTCTTTTCCTATAAACAAATTGATCTTTTCTCTTGTGATTTTTTTGTTGCTTGTTATTCATATCTCTTAAATAGTCAATTGATTTTGGGTTCCTTCTCTCATATCATTATTTCTGATTGGTATTCTTTCAAAACATTTTGCCCATTTTTGCACAAAGTCATTTGCTCATCATTAGCATATAGATGTAAGGGGGGGGGGGGAAAGAAAATGGTGGCCTGTAGATGTCCTTTTTAGGTCTTTTAGACTATAGAGGGGCTGCTGTAGGCCTACATGTTAAAGAGAGGTTCACAAATGACCGTTTTCACACAACAAACAGGACGAAATATAGAAAAGGACATTTTTTTCTCATGTATACAGAGCACTAACAACAACCAGGAGAAGAAGAAAAAATGGTTTCACCATCATTGAATTTAGGTGTCATCTGTAAAACTGTTCTGAAAGTGAATAATAACCCCATGATGCTTTTTGGAAGCATTTGAATTAGTTTTGTTCAACAAAAAAAAAGGGAGGGAGTGAGGTTTGAACCTGAATAGGACCCAACACTACTGTGGTGTCACTCCGCAAGAGGTCCTCATTGTTAACAGTGATGAAGGGGGAGGAGAAGGGCGGGAGTAATGGGGTTTTGACTTTGCAAAAACCATTTGTGTTTAACTCAGGTCTTGAATGCGAGCTCCATTTTACTATTCACATGAATTGTAACTGAAGAAAAGTATAGACGAAATATTTCATCTAATGAATTGACCCTCTATTTTTCTATGAATGTGAATGAATGACTTTGGCTTCTATTTATGATACACATGGTTTTATCACTCCCCCCCCCCTTTCACAAAAAAAAAATACACTAAAGAAAATGAAAATCTGTATTTTTCTTTTCTTCTGTCACCTATATCATATTGTAGAGAAAATATTTGACACAGTCACTCGATGAAAATTATGCGACAACACGGATAAATTATTAGCTGCGTAAAAATTGGGCTCATTTTTCGAAAAAAAAAAATGAGATTTCTTTATAAAGAAGTTTGTATTTTCATAATAAGTTACAAATTGTAATGAAGGTTTTCTTGACAACATATAGGTCTATATGTGGAAAAATTCAACATGTGCTAAATTTCTAAGTAATTTTTACTAAATACAAATGCACAAGGAAATTCTACTTAAGATAATGCGACTTCAGCCATATTGAATAAGTTCTCTTTTTTAGAACTTAAGAGGGCACCATAGAAAAATACTTAGAATGCAGCCTTTTTTAGCTTTAAAAGCGTCCAAAACAACCTTAATTATCAGAGCACGTGACAAACTTACCCAGAACATAATATAAGTGAAGAGTGAAGGAGAGCACGTGTAGAAATAGCGACACAAAAGTTTGCATAAAAAAAAGGGAAGGTGAATCGGAGTTGAACGAGTGTCGGTATATTTCTATGGGAGGGCTAGTGGCGCCATCTAATGCTACAGAGATAAAATGATTACTTGCATACTTAATCAGTTGAGAACTTGGGTATAGATAAAGATACAATATTGCACTATTTGGAATGCAGATGTGTGCTTTGTGCCAGTATGCTTCAGAAAACGACCAAAAATCGGAAATAATTTAAATGCTCTAAACAGCGTTAATAAGGGAAAAGATTAAATAATTTTTAAAATTCGTAAAAAAGGGTTTTGGTTCTGGAAACCTGGAAAATCTGGCAATGTCAGTGAATTAGAAAATGTTCAAAAACGTCAGGGACTCCTAGCTACTATAGCAGTTCAAATAAACGTATATACTGTACCATATGGGCCCAAACACGGTGATGTCCTTTATTATTAGAGCAGTTGTTAGTACAGAAGTTGTTTTTGAAATAACCAGAACAAAAACATCTAATTTCGGCGTGGAAAACTGGAAAAAAAGTCTGGGAATTTCAAAAAATGAACAATTGGTGGCAATCCTGAAATTGTTTAAAGTAATGATTTTTGAAATAAATAAACGTTTTAAACAGTTAAAGAAATAAATGCAGTAGTGTGGTAGCATAGGTTAACCATGTGACAAGTTATATACAGTCACAAATGACCTAAGTTATACTCAATACTACGTTACTAACAAGAAGAGTTTTGCGCAATGAAAGCAACTTTTCCGGCATCATCAGTTCTATCAGCCTTTTCCTAGGATATATCAAATGCGGAATGAAACATCCGTTCTAATACTAATCGTTAGGTACAAAATACTAAAAGAATTGTTGATCTATTATTTGTCATGTGTTTTAAAATAATAATATTAATAAAAACTAAAATATTTTTTTGAAATATTATTTTGTTAAAATCAAAATTTTAATATAAACAGCACGCTGGTTTAAACCCGATCCACCCTTTGAAGCAGGAGTTTGTTCGTGGCTGGTTCTAGTTTGCAGAACAGAACCTGTCACCCTGTGTTTCCATCGCCCTTAAAATGGTCGTCATGTTAATTTTTTTTTTATCGGAACGACATATGGGACAACCATTTGGTTCAAAAACTCTTCTTGTTTGCACATTTTCATAAGTTTGCTTTTCTATTATATTTCCTTCTATGTTTATTGGTGTAGTGTAGGGTGAGAGAGATTTTACCTTCAATTTTTCCCCTCAAAAAGTAAATATCGCTCGGATTGAATAATAGAGAGAGTCTGCGCAGAGTATTCTAACTTTTCAACAAGCTTTTTTTTTTGTTATAATAAGGCACACATGAACCATCCTGGGACATTTGGTCTTTGTATATAATTTACAGTCTCAGTCTCAGAGAAGGGTGGGTGGAAGAGGAGGAGGGGGCAAGGTTAGGAGAGAGAATATTATACGTAATGACAAAGTGGTCGTCGTCTCCCTCTGAACGACGTTTCTCAGATTTTCTTAACAATATAAAACGGGTGAAGTCACCGAAAATGCTCGTCGCGAGCTTTTTATTTATTATATGTTCTATTTTATCTCTATATGTTGATTATTTTAGTTGGTAATAAAATTTATGATTTTTGTGTGTTGCATACTTGTGTGTGTTGGGGGGGGGGGGAAATATAAACCCTATTATATGAGTATTGCAGTCGTGGATCATCGTTAATCCTCATCCTTCTTCTGACCAACCACACTGTATGTAGGCTACTTACTTATATGGTGCCAGCAGTTTCAGAAACATTTTCCGTTTGTTTTATACAAACAAAAAAAGTCTGTTTCGTCCATGGTTAAGTTATTGGTCATATTTTGAAATAAAATACTAGGGCAACTTGATTTAAATCACACGATTTTAAAAAATCAAAACAGTCAGATTTTTTAAGAAAAAGAAAATGGCAAAAAAAGTGGAAAGTTAAATTGTATTTTATGACTCAAAAGGTCCAATTAGTCCATTACGAGTCACTTTTGCGTTGACCATTCAAAATGATATACTTATTTAAATTTTAATGTAACATAATTGTTTTGCCTTGAATTTCTGCATTTAATATAGAAAGTTTAAAGCAATCAGCTTTTAATTTAATAATAATAAAACAATAATATAAATAACAATAATAATAATAATAATAATAATAATAATAATAAATTTCAATATTAATCAAAAGGTTACGTGAACAACTTACAGTGATTAATAAATTAACAAAATAGAATAAAAGCAAATAACACTGGTGGCGGATGTTGTTTAAAGACACCGTAAGTCAATCCGTACGTATTGGAAATTTCTAAACAAGGGTTTTACGTATATCAGTAATTGTTAAATGCGTCAGAGGACGTGACTATGTCAAGTGTAACATACCACGGTTAAGTTGACAACATATTTCAGGGTATCAGCATCATTAAACTGCAGGTTTCTATGTAAACTGATAGTTCACGTAGAAATCTGCAGTTTAAAGATGATAAATCTGAGCAACTGTTTCTCAACATATGACGTCCCAACGAACTAATAATGCAAATTAACTCCTTTGATTGACTTCAGGTGGTACTTAGGGCCTCATGTCGAGAAACACTTTGCTTGATTGTCCCATATAATTTTGCAGTCTTAAGTCATCAAGATGTACTGCTATGAAAGTAGTTATTGATTCAGTAAATGTTTATTGTTAGCAGTCCATTGCTATATGAATCGTGTACATATTGATCGTTTAGAGGGAAAAAAAAATGTGTCGCTAGCAACATTTGTAAATAATAAACAGAAACGATTTAAATCCCGTAATTCAGTTATTATCGCCTAATAATGTCAAGTATGTTCACAAGAATCAAATGTAGTTAGTTATACTTGCATTTTTGATTCTTGTATACACTTATATTTGATCTCTTAAATTTGTAACACGTTTTCATGATATTTACTTTTGGAGTGAGTGAGTGGAGTTGCTGCTCCTTGAGGATTTTTCAATAGTTTAACGCTCTCTTCTCTGTGTGTGTGTATAGTAGAAAATAAAGACATGGAACGTCACTTTCATATGTATTTAGGAGAGGCACTCTTTTTTTCTTTCTGTATATATAAATATATAAGACGATGGACATTTATTTAACTTTGTGCCCTTTCTTCCCCTCTTCCCCCACAGTTTGCTCTGTATTTCAACGTAATATTTTGCTCTTTTTTCAATTTGTCCAATGAATACATTTTGACGGTTACACGTTGTATATAAACACTAAAAGATGTTTTCTTTTTTTGTTTGAGGGTGTTTTTGGTGGTGGGTTTGTTAAATATATATACTTTGTATACATTTATAAGAAAAGACACTTGTTTGAGTAAGAATTTATTCAGTTGTGTTTGAGATTCATATTTATATATACTTAGAGATGATTGTAGATTTAGGGCAAAACTAATTTCTTCATTGATGGTTTAAGAGGAGGAGGAGGAGGAGGAGGTTAGAGGGGAATTGGAGTTGTTAGATTTCGGAAGAGGTTCTTTCTATTTAGGTAAGACTGTGTATAATAATTTTGTTTGCTAAATATAAACATATTTGTCACAAATTCACAATCATATAAGATGATGGCCGTGAAAAAAAAAAGACGATGCTTTTTTATTATTTTCCTCTAGCCTCAGAGAA
Organism: Brachycybe producta; assembly: GCA_036925085.1. NCBI lineage: Eukaryota > Metazoa > Arthropoda > Diplopoda > Playtdesmida > Andrognathidae > Brachycybe > Brachycybe producta. The sequence goes on along the minus strand of JAUPFP010000010.1, from coordinate 1,251,358 downwards.
GAAAGAAAAAAAAAGATGGAGACAGAACTTAAATAAACGTTAAATTGAATAAAAGTCAAACTATGAGAATAAACATCAATCTATATATATATTCAATGGAAAATAAAAATATTGATGGTCTTTTACTATGCGATTTGTTTATTAATATTTTATTTTTTATGTCTTCAGCTCAGGGTTCTCTCTAAACCTAGTTAGGGAATTTAGCAAAAATAAAAGTATGTAATAACTGGAAAAATCAAGGAATTTATTTTCTGAAAATACAATGAATTTTGACAAAAACAGCCAAAAATTGGAGAGAGAAAAATAAATGGTCAAAACAGGACTAAAAAGGCAAAGAAGTTTCAAAATGCTTTTAGAGCAACAATTCGAAAATTTCTAAAACCTGGAAATCTCAAGAAGTATGTCGCATCTATTTGATGTAATTGTCCATTACACGTAATGAATGTCCCTTTCGCGTTTATCATCTGGCCAATCTATGTGCATTTCGCGAAATGAACATTCATTTCGTGTAATGGACAATTACACCATATGATCAAAGTAATGTGTACAGAAAGTTGTTTTAGAAATAAACGTGGAAAATATCCAACTTTGGTATGGAAAACCTGGAAAAGTCAGGGAATTTCAAAATAGAGAGAAAAAAAAAGATGGAAACCATCGTAAACTCAAAGCAATATGATAATATAATTGTATTATATTTTAAGAAAACAACACTTGAAATAAATTGAGCCTCCCTCTCATTGTATTCCAAGTTTATTTTGACGGTAAGCAAATAAATGCACCTTGAGAAGGAATCCTTCTCTGAATGGGAAAATTTGTTCTTTCTCTCTCTATCTCTCTCTATCTCTCTCTATCTCTCTCTCTCTCTCTCTCTCTCTCTCTCTTATCTGCATATTTTCTAATTAAATATTCATTAATTCAGGAACACCTCGTTTATTCTTCTTGTTAAAGTGTGTTTCAATATAGATCCCCTCCTCATATTCTATCTGTGTGTTTTGAAAATGTGCACAAACGTATCCTATATTCAAGTATTGTGTATAGAAGATGATACACAGTTAGTTATACAAATGCGCACCCCAAATAGAAACAAAATTGTGTGATAAATAAAAGATGAATTGATATGAAATATTTCTTAGGTAGACGACATATATACAGTATATGTGATTTGAATCTTCAACACAGAATGTCGGGTTGTGTACTGTACAGGGTGGGATACACATTGTGTTTTTTGTTATTGGCAATATATTTTACATATATTATTATTCTACAGTGCCCATTAGACAAAAAAAAAACATTTTGACGAAAACATAATAAATATGAAACAAACTCATAACTACGTTAGAAAATGAAAAGAAAAAAGAAATTTCTGAACACTTTTTTATATGAAGGTGGATAAAAAAAGACATCGAATGTTTACTTATTGTAAGTAACTTTGTATATGCTCAACCTTTTTTTTTTGTTTCTCAACAACACAAAAAAAGAGGAAACGAAAAAAATGACCAGTTTTTTAAAAGTAAAAGTCCAAACCTACTAAAAGGGCAGAGGTTTTTTTACTTTACTTTAATAAAATGGATTATTGATTCGTTTTCATACATGATCTCAATGTCGGCCTATGTATGCATTTTTCTGTCGTTGTATTCATATGGTTTGTGTATTTTTTCAATTGGATTTCTTGGGAGGTCAAGTATCTTTAACAATAAAGGCGTTAAATTTCTTTATATCTAAGAGAAAACTATAAGACAACGAAATGTAGTTGTAATCTAACTGAGGCACACTTACTACAAATTGTATATGTGTTACTATATAGACAGGTATGTCTGATGCAAATATGTATTTGATGATATTTGGGATCCATTTAATAAGGATTTGCATTTTGGTTTTGATCCTTTTGTTGAACATGGCTGACTGCTGGGCAATTTTATATTACAAGATATATAAAATGAACTTTTGTCATCTTTTCTTATCGATATTTATATACATAATTATAATAATATTCTGTATTATATATATATATATATATATATATATATATATATATATATATATATATATATATATATATCCATTACGTTTATTCCACTGTTATTCAACAGAAAGATGGTTTTTTTTTTCTTCTTCCTGTTTTCTTATTGAGCTTTTATCTATCCACGTAATGCACTAGATTATACAGTATTTGTATTGATATTACATGTGGACATATGACCCCCTCCCTCCCTTTTTTTTGGCGACCGACCCACCTTCCGTGCACCTTTATATTATTATACACTTGCATTAAAGGTATACACTTATATATATTTTTGTTGTTTCAATGTCTATATAGTGTATATATGTAGTACATTATACACAGTTCAGTGTACAGTATTGACTTAACCAGCAAGCTCCAAATTGCCTGTATTTGTTTATTTGTGTGTGTATATATGTATACATTTAATATATATATATATTTCCGAGTTAGTTGTTTATGCACCGTGGGGAGTGAGGAGGGGGGGTTGGTTTGAGAGTAAAATAAAAAAGGATGCGTATACCCTGTGTCTATTTAGATCTATGCGCGTATCTTTTATTTTTCTATTTAATTTTGTCTGTCTGTCTGTCTGTTTGTACACACAATATTATAAAAATGTATAAATTCACATCTATTCCATTCATTCGTGAGCTCAATGACGTCCACAGTGTCACTTTTTTTTGAAAGATGGAGAAAGAAAGAAAAAATGTAATTTCTTACTCATGAAATTTAAACTGTTTTTCTAATATTAATCCATACATCTAGTCAGTCTATATGTAATTTTTCCTTCTTGTTCGATTCCGTCTCAACCGTATTTCAACTCGAACGATTACGAGGGTTGGAGATGGAGGCTCGAATAAGCTTCGAATTATGGACGTTTCGAGTATGATAATCTACATTCAAGTAAAGCACTGTAAAGGCAGTAAGATACAGTCGTTTGCTCCCCGCCCCTTTTATGAGGACTGGCAACTTCTAATTGGTTTGTTATGTGGTCTGACATCACATGCCCCGCCTTTTTCAATTTCCAATTGGTTGATATTTGGTCTGACACTCATAAAAGGGCGGGGCAAACGACTGTATCTTCCTGTCTTTACATGCCTGTTGACGATCTAGTCACCAGTGTGGCTTCGGCCCTCTTGAGTTAGTTCTCTCGACTGTGTATGGAGGGGAAAGCACATTCCCTATAAATTAACTACTATAAATTACTATAACTACTATAAATTAACATTCTCCATCGCCAGCATACTAAAACCATATTAACTATAGAAGTATTGCTAGCCTCCTCTCTACCAACCCTCGTCATCGTTTTGAGATGGAATTGTTTGAAATGACATCATCGGTCGAGATTTACAAAAGTGAAGTTATATAAGAGAATTTATACAGTGCGTTTCATATATATAGACGCACCCCAAAAATTGGTTGTAACTCGAGTTATAGTCAATGGATTCACCTGAAATTTTCAGCATAAAGAGATCATCTTATATTCTAAACTTTCTGCTAGGCAGAAATTTTTTTCTTTAAAAGGTAAAAATTAAAAAAATTAAAAACTGGAAAATGACCGTTTCATAATTATAGACGCACTAATGAACTTTTCACTTTTATTAATTATTGTGACAAAATAACATGCTGAATCATTAAAAATAGTAAGGTATACAACTGTTATGATGTTTCAAAACTTAAAACATTCTTTTTTACAGAATTAAACAATATTTATAAGCAAATTTGCAGAAATTCTACCCCGAAACAGCTAAAATGGGACTTTTAAACTCTGCTATATTAGTATAATCATAGCAATCTGTAAATCATTATTGTATGATGTTGTCCCGAAAGTTCTCTGTAAGATTTAAGTCCGGGGACACCCTGGCCATTCGAGAGTGGTGATATTCTGGTTTCGTAACCATTGATTCCTTAGATTACTGGAGCGAACTGGTGCATTTTCTTGCTCGAATGCTAAGCTAACGCTAGGAAATCGACTTTGGCAGGTCAGTAAACACTATCATAATATTGTCTGATAATAAACATTATTTTTTGGTTGGTTCAAATGCGCTAAATACTTCGCATATTGTTAGGCCACCACCACCGACATATCTGAGTTCGTGAAAAAATTCAATCTCGATGATTCTGACGGTTTTTTTTTCTTTCTTCATATTGGAAGGATGTTACGAGAAAAGCACAATATTTTCCTAAACAAAATTTCGGCAGTGGGGGAGCCTAATATTATGGGGAACATTTAGTGCCTTTCAAACGAGCAGCTTAGTTTTTGAAACGCGAGCTTAGCATTTATTTCAACCCAAATAAATATCAGTGATTATCAGACAATGTTACGAGGGTATGTACTGCCATATTACATCGCTTCTATAGCATTTGCTTAGTATTCCAGCAAGAAAATGGCCCAGTTTCCTCCAATAACCTAACGAAGGAATGGTTACGGAACCAAAATATCACCACTCTCGAATGGCCGGCGTGTCTCCCGGACTTAAATCCTGATGAAAACGTTTGGGACATCATTGTACATGATGATTAAGCAGATTGCCATCATGATAATACAATATCAAAGCTGAAAATTGCCATTTTAGCTCCTTTTCAGTAGAATTTCGGTAAATTTGCTTATAAATATTGTTTAATTCTGTAAAAAAGAATGTTTTAAGTTTTGAAACATCATAACAGTCGTATACCTTACTATTTTTAATGATTCAGCATGTTATTTTGTCACAATAATTAATAAAAGTGAAAAGTTCATTAGTGCGTCTATAATTATGAAACGGTCATTTTCCAGTTTTTAATTTTTTTAATTTTTACCTTTTAAAGAAAAAAATTTCTGCCTAGCAGAAAGTTTAGAATATAAGATGATCTCTTTATGCTGAAAATTTCAGGTGAATCCATTGACTATAACTCGAGTTATAACCAATTTTTGGGGTGCGTTTATATATATGAAACGCACTGTATAAAATATATGTGTAGAATTTCTAAAAAATATTTGACGTGTGGAGCCTACGGCTAATATTTTTAGATAAATAAATCATACAAAGGGGAACTAACTTCCTATGAATGAAGTCTAGAAAACAATTTAAATTGGTTCTGTTTTGATACTTCTCCAATCACATTCGTCCTTTTCGTAACAAAAAGCGATTTGTGAAAATAATTTTTAAAAAAATGGTTTGACAGTTAAGAAGCGGTATTACGATTTCATTATTTCATATCTTTGGTGAAATTTTAGGTATTTATTTGGTTTCTAAGATAATTAATAAATAACTCCCAATTACAATAATCTGGATTAAAAATTCCTGCCAAAATAGATTATAACTCCTAAGTTTAGCATTAAAAATTATATCAATTTGAGAAGAGAGAAAAAAATGTTACTCGTAACTTCATAATTCAAAACTACTGCTTGTAATTAGTGTACATTTGGTACTAATTAAGCAGAAAGTGAGCCTTGTCTTATCTCTCCTTGTCCCTGAAACCGCGCCTTTGGGGTCCTTCTTTCAACCTGTGAAAACAGCCTTATTATTAAGAGTGCGGTTCTGTTGTTTTTGTAAATTCACTGTCATGATATGGACATGTTGCTTTATCAACACAATCTTTTTTTTTTGTAACACTACTGACCACATGTAGTGAAAGTAACTATAAAAAGGATGGGGGGGAGGAAGAATAATCCTTTAGATTAGTAAAGCATTATATGCCACCAATGTGATTGTCAGACTGTGTATGTTCAGGTGAGAGAGAGAGAGAGAGGAGGAGGAGGAGGAGACGTGTGCACGTGCTCTTTCTTGACCAAATAATTGACCCATTCTCACTTTCAGTGTTTAAAAGATCACTTTCTATTATAGGATTAAAACATATACAGTAAAAGTGTATAGAAGACACACAGCCCTGAGAGAGAGAAAACATTTCACAAATGCTGAATCGCATTTTAACGTTGATTTGCTATTGTTGTACCCTAGTTATTGTGTCTCTCTCTTTCTCCACTTGACTTTTAAAATTTTTAAATCTTGTTTTCAATTACCATTGTTCTGAAAATCTTTCTTGGTGGTCTCTTTTTTCATCCCTCTTTATTTTTTTAGATGGTTTATGAGCATTTTTTTGAGTATATTTTGGCTTTCAGGAGCAAAATGAAAAGAAATTAGAAAGTGTTTTAGAAACTAGAAGAGTAGCTCAATCACTTAAGGGTATTTTTATGTCGAAATCTTTCAAAAGAAAATTTTTATAAAAAAAAAATGAACAAAAAATATTGTCTGTTTAATTAATGTTTTCAATCTCTCATAAAAATAACTTAATTTGAAAGATATATGCCAACATGAAAATACCTTTTAAGTAATTGAACCTATATTCTTTTATTAATAAAATACATTCAAGTTTCTCTTAACTTTGCACCTGAAAGACACAATAATAATCAGAGTTCGAACGGCCCAGTTTACACTTTAAAATTTAAAACCACGTTGAGCGACTTCTTTGCATAAATCATGTTGAGTACTCGATCACATTTGGTGCTAATTATTAATAATAGTAGCACTACTTAAAAACGTATTCATTACTAGAAATGTATAGAGTACATCAAGTTAGCTTGTAGATAGAGTAACCAGTTGTAGTGTTTTTTGAAGAAACACGGCTCCACTTATGTATTTTAAGTTGCTTGCAACATATAAAGTATGTTAGTACAGATCTTGTACATAACACAAACATAATGTTATTAATGTATTATTGGTCTTGTATCTTAATAGAATTTCTTCAAATAGAAGCAAGTGGCCACTTAATTTGCTAATTGGATTTAGGACACAATACAAAAAAGAAGAACGAATATTTATTCTTGAAAAACAATACTTTGTATTTTTCCCCTCTGGTTTCTTATTTGTATATATGAGATTGTTACAATGAATTTGAATTATCTATGTTCAGGTATCCAACTTTCATTGAGATTGGTTGTTGTTTTTATAACTTTTGTTTCTCGATTCAAATTACTTAAAATCATGACTCGATTTTATTCCAATTTTGGAACAACAAAAGAGCACAGTTTCTTTACATAGTTTGTGATTATCGTGAAAATAGTATAAATGCTATTATATAGACGACTTACCAAAATTCTAATCTTTTATACACAAGTGCAAATTGTACTGCACTTGTAGCACATGGATTCTCAAACGTTTTTTCGAAGAGGGCCACATAAGGATGTTTGAAGTGTTGAGCTGGCCAGATCAAGAAAGCTAATTTTATTTTACATTTACATGTAAATATTATAAAGCGTGTATACTGTATAGGTCTATCATAGAAAATGTAGCTGTCAGAGAAATAAGCTACTAGCCTCTACTACAAAGACAAAAGGTGAGCAATAAGGTGAAAGGGCTGTTATCTCAAGACTAGCAGCAGGTCAAGTAGCTGATTTTTCTGAATATAGGTAGATTTTCTCTTCTCCCACCCACCCCACATCTAGACTGGAATGAACATTTTATGTTATCATTTATGAATTAAGTTTATTATTGAGAGATTTTGATATTAAATGAAATATTCGTGGGCCAGTTAAAATCATCCTTTTGAGAGCTTCATCTGGCCCGCGAGCCATAGTTTGGAGATGTGTGTGCTATAGTATGTTGCAGTCAGTCAGTATACATCAGGCCTGAATAGTGGAAGGAAATTGGATTCGTTCACTGTTTGATAAAGGAACATGGTCCCAAAAGGAAATTCGAGCTTTGAATTGAATGGGTTTCTTTTTTTTTCTTTCTGTAGTGTACATCTATGCAACCTATACAATACATACATTTAGTATATGGTAGAACGGAAATACAAACTCTTTACTCTTGTATAGTTCAGTATGGAAGGATGTTCTGTTGTTAATGGACCAAGATCTACAACCATATATATACCAAAATTACAAACTTCTACACATACAGAGAGGGAGATACAGAAAGAGAGAGAGATGCATTCATGGCCAATGTCTGTGTTGAGTGTTTGAACATGAAGGAAAAGGACAGAGTAGGTTGGGGGGGGGGGGGGGGTTGAAAGTAAAAGAGCTTTAGAAAAGTACATTTGTACACTGTTGATGTTTGTACATGTAATAGGTCCACACTTGTTTTGATCCCACCACCACCACCCTCTTTCCTTTTTTTTTTCCGAGTTTTTCTTCTCTTTAACCGAATAGACATTGTCTACATTCTAAAGGCATAAAGCACTTCATACCTTTTCTGTATATGATAGACATTCAGGCAGAAGAAGAAGAAGACACAATGTTGTTATTTGCATTTTCCAATTATAAGTTTTATCACTTGTCAATTAAAATAAAAAAAATAGAAGCAAAGCAGAAGTGTATTTTTGAATTCATTTTAATTGTTTATAAGAAGGTTGGGATGAGGGGAGAGAGATTTTAGTGAAATGGACAAATGTTTTATTTGTCTAGTTCACTCAAACTGATTTCTCGAGCGAACTTTTACTTATTCAGAGGTTGGAGTGGACATTAAAAATGAATGTAACCGTATATTTGTCCATGGTCTACTCTTATCTATATAATATATAGTTATATATGTATTCTTTGTATATATTGAGGTGTACGTGTCTTTTGGTCGTTGTTGTTGTCATCATTCCTCCTCTTTTATATATAAATACATATATCATACACAGACCATTTTTTTTTTTAAATCTGTTCCAAAAATACGTAAAACGTTGGCCGTTGAAAGTTATATCTTTACAATGACTTATCATTGGGGGGGGGGCACCACTCTTGAATTAAAATACCAATGTTGCAGTAAGATTGGTTTTTGAATGTTATTGTTTATTTCCAATTGTAGAAATTTAAGTTGTTGTATACAAGTTGACACAAAAAATGAAAAGGTGCAGCAATAACTTTTCTTTTTTCTATTTAAAGAAAGTGTGAAGAAGGGACGCACAAATTTATTAGTGTAAAATACACTTACTATTATTCAAAGATTTATCTAGTGGTCACGCCGCTAGATTAATCGATGAATAACGGAATGTTCGGTTAAAGCGTTGTACAAGAAATGAGAGAAATGTTGCACTGTGTGTGAATCTTAGAAAACAGTGTCTTGAAAATGAATATCATTTGTGTGTGAAAGCAAGAAATTTTTATCCATTTTTTTTTTTGTAAGGTAGCAAGAGGTATTTATTACATTTGTAATTATGATTAATAATTGCCGTGACTCACTCCTCTGGTTAACAAAAATTCCCGAGAATGATTAATGTCATTAGGTGTGTGGACATAAGATTGAGAATTTGGTTTTCTTTGTTCTCCCCCTTGAAAGATGGCTTTCTATCATTGCTTATACGTTTGCAGTGATTGCCTGCCTTTAAAATTCTCAAGATTCTTTTTTAAACATTCTAAAATTGCTCCGATTTTCTCTTTTCATTTTATTAAAAGAAAATGTCAGGTGTTTTTTTTTATTTATAAAAAATGGTGTTTTCTGTTGGTTTGTTTACTGTGTTGGTCACTCTGTTTATCACTCTTATTCGATAGTAATTGTCTAATGGTCGTCCAAAATTGTTCATTGTGTTTGTGGACCCGGGGGTCAAGTAAGGTGGAATTATTTTCTTATATTTTATGGGCGTTGTCTATTTTTTTATATTGAAAAGAGGTTTTCTATAAAGTGTTAGTGGTTTTTTTTGGGGGGGGGGGGGGGGAGGTGGGGGTTGAGGGAAATGGAAGGTGGTTGGATGGATTAATACTGAAAAAGGACAATGTGCCTTTTTTTTAAAGCATAAAATTACAAAAACGTCACACACCTGAAAAATGACTTTCTATTATAACTGGACAAACCTCTTATTTACAATGATAAGCTTCATTATTTTAAGTGTTTCGGTGTTAGGCTTATATGTAGTCGTCGCTTTTGTATATACACAGTATGTGTAACTGTCATTTACTGCATTTGTAAAAAAAAAAAAAAATTGTCAAAGGAAATGATTAAAAAAAAAGGTGACTGTAGTTGAATCTCACGCTAAAAACAAGGTTGGTGGTTGGGGGGGCACCTTTTTTAACATTAAACTGTTTTTGCGTCAGAATTCAAATCCTCGCCCCTCCACCCCCCCCCCCCCCCCCTCTTCCAATTTCAATATTAAAATAAGCCTCCAAATGAATTTTTTTTTGCTTCATTTTCCACTTAAGTGTGTCCACCTCCAATCAACTTCATCTCCACATTCTCTCCCCCTTAATCATCAGATATACTCTTATCAATATATATTTTTGTGTTATTTCTACCCTCATTTGGGGGGGGGGGGTATATGTGCCTGAATGGGACAAATTGCACCATGCAATTGCGGGGGTGGAGAGATAGACAGAGAGAGAGAGAGAGGGATAACTCATTGATTGAGTCCCAAGTGTGAAGAGTTTATACAAGGGGATTGTGAGAGGGTTGGCTTCATATGCCGTTTCTTCATGAAAACTATTTTCTGAGCGCCATTTTTCTGTAAATTGCTACTTCCTCTGGTGCTCAATGTTATTCTTGGTGACAATTTGTCCCCCGCCTCCTTTCCATACCAAACCCACCCCACAACACAACCACCGACATTTTCTACTGTTTTTCTTTTTATCTTTCAATGGCTTTACAACCACCACCACCACCTCTGTCACAACACTTTGGCGTTGTCATGACAATGGATTTGAGATTGTTGGGGTAACACAAGGGGGTGGTGAAGGGGGAGGACCCACTTATTACTCGTACTGTTTATATTTTTAGAGGTTTTTCTGCCATGTTTCGACCACACCATCTAATACACTTGTATTTTATGCCCAATTATAATTTTTGCAATTCAATTTTTTTTTAATAAAATTGGATTCACAACCATTGAAATCCACCCACCCACCCTCCAATTCTGTGGTTTTAAAGGCTGTCATCAGTGATTGCCCACTTCAAGGGTGACACACATGATGGTCTCCAGAATATTTACAAGCACGCGTGTACCATTATATGTTACAGTGGATAGGAAAATCAAGTCATTTTATAGATTCACTAGTCAATATGCAGAACTACTAACTCGATAAAATAGATTTACGAGAATTACGAACGTTTCAGGCAATGTGCACAATGCATCAACAACTCAATCTATTTATAAATTATATTATATAGATTTATTTAGTTATTTCTTTAACAATGCTTAAAACACCGGTTCTCTACAGATTGACTAGTGATTCTATAGAATGTATGATTGATTGTTCACGTCAGCGGTAATGCAAGAGGTTTTCTCGATTGTTCATTATCTTCTTTTACAGTGGAGACGTTTTTCTTTTTTATCTAAACCGGACAAATAAAGAGATTTACAGTCGCCGCCACACTGTAAATTAATTTGAAACCTGTGACGTCAGATGGGTTTAATCTAAACTTGAGACTCGTATAATTTTATCTGATAGAAAAAAGGGTAATAACAGTGACGGATGACAGCAAAATTTCTCAACAAGATAAAAAAAAAAAGATATTTCTTGAAAAACCTTTTGTTTTAAAAACTGTTGAGAAATTTTTCAATCTATCAGACATAATGATACAAGCTTAACTTTTTATTGAATCTTACTGACGTCACAAGCTTCAAGTTTAAAAGTGCGGCGAATGTATTTACACATAGTTTCCATTATAGTTTAATGACACTGTTATTTTTGTATAAATAATTGGAAATTCTATTTTTTTGTTGTCTCGATTTAATCGTGTGGAGTTTCTCTTCACAGTTTCTCTCTTGAGAGTTGATTATATTATTATGATGATGATGATGTGTCCTGCCCTTCATTATATTCATTATGATGAGGGAGCGTGCAATCGGTATTTTTTTTTACTCTCGGTCTTTTTTTCTGTGGTCGTGCAAATGTGGTGTTAGTTTCAATTGCACGATTTACACAATTTCTCTATGCCACTAAAACACAACCAAAACCCCCTTTTTTGTCAAACCCTACTCTTTCTCCCTAACAAAAAAATACTCCTATCTGTATATCCCCCGCAGCCACCACCACCACCACCTCTCTTTTTCTCCCTTTGATAATGTATGGGATGCACGCAACAACTTGAATATGACACGGGTGATTGTTGTTATGTTGGTCACCATTCCTATTATATTTGCGTGGAAAGAGAGAGAGAGAGAGCCATATTTTTCACTTATTCACTCATTTAGTTTCTCGGCTTCGATTTATAATTTGGTTGTTGTAGGTTTTATTAAACCCATAATATAATAGAAGAAAAAAAGGTAAAATGCATTAGTTCTGTCTCTTTATAACCCCCCCCCCCCCCCCCTTTATATTATTAGCTTGGGGGACGCCCAATTGGGTTATGGAATTGTTTTTATTGTTTTTTTTTGGATGGTTTTTTCATTGTGGGTTTTTATAATAAAAGTCTATACTTTTTTGTATCTCTCGTCTCTTTATTTTCAATTTTCCGAACTAGAGAAAGATAGGGAGAGAGAGAGTGTGTATTCAATATGGCTTTTGGTAGTGGAAACTGAGGCGGTATTCGGTGTTTCCTTTTCTCCCCTTCCACCTTTTACCTGAAACGTCCACCACTCCTCCCTTACTCCCACTGTCTATCTATCTATATCTGAATAGATGGATGGCTGGATGTAGTCCTTTCTGATTATACACTGGGATTGACATTCATGAATTAGTGATGCCTTTCAATTGGATGTTTGTTTTAGCTAATGGGCATGTTGTCACGATGTGTTCCTCCTCACAGAACTTAATTGATTTTTTTTTTCTTTCTTTCTTCTCACCTGTCTCTGTGTTCCTTTGAAAAACTTTTTAGTGGGGGCCCCTTATCTCTCTGTACTCAATATATAAGCCTACTTGTATCTAACATACAGTATAATATATATAAATTATATATGCATTGATAGTTTGGTTTATCATTCATGGGTCCTTATTCTAAAGGTCTGATTCCAATTTTGGCTCTTACTCTACTGAGTCATTGCAAAATAGTCACGTAAAGGTTAGTTTTATTTAAGTTAATCATGTCAACAACACATATTGTGGCTTATGGTGACCATTTTGCATTTGGTTGGGTGAGTGGGTGGTGGTCCAAATTCTTGAAGTAAACAATCTCAATTCTACTTTTGAGTTATTTGTAGTTTGTCGTGACTAGCCAATTAATTTATCTGAGTAGAAGAATAAACAAGGTGTAATCACGTTACTCAACAAAGTTTAGTAGAATGTTGAACCACCTATTGTGGAAAAGGTTATTCTACTGCAAGCATGTCAAACTCAAAGGCTAACACGGGTCAAATAAACAAGGTCGAAGTTTATGTGGGCCGCAAAAAAACAAAAACTTCAATTTTTATAGAATCGTAGGTTTATTTCGAAAAGTACAGCATAAAAAAAGAACAAGGACAATAGATTGTTACTTTAGAAATATAATAACGGCAGCACAAAATGAGAATTATAATATATTTCAAAGGCGAGAAAAGGTAGTTTAAAAATTAAGCTACGAAATTTTTATTAAAACTTTTGTTCCATGCCGTTATATTGGCTGGGCCGCAAAGATATTCGCTGTGGGCCGCGAGTTTGACATGCTTGTTGTACTGGTTGCAACAACTTCTATTCTAACTAAAAATGGAACTCTGTTCTATTGTCTACAACAAAAATACTTTACAACAAATTGTTGAGTAAAGTGACTTCCACTGAAGACGTATGACTTTTACCTGAAGTGGTGGTCACCACTCAACGCTAACTGACTCATTCTTTTAAGTTTACAAGTTTATATTTGAAATGGACTTGTGCGGTACTTTTCTACCAATTGGTTACTAATAATAACTTATGTTTATATGAAGATGAAGATTCACTTTTTTTCTTAAATATTGAATACAATATGGAATTTTTTTTTTTACAAATAAATACGTTATTGAGAAAAGGAGTAAAAGGAAATGGGTAGTGTATAGTGTTCATGTAGTAGGAATCCAAGTGATTTTTCTCTTTTCTCCATTTGTTCGTTGCGCTTTATTTACTCTCCTAATAATAGTTGGATTTAAAAATTTAATGTGCATTATTTAACGTCATGCTGATTGTTCAAACATGGTTACCGTTATCTTGCCTGAATATTTGTTGACTTTCTCCTAATAGAATGTCAACATTGTTGTAAATTGCGATGCTTTTATACGTTATTGCAATCTTTTCAGTCTATTTTTTTATTCTCTCTCTCTCTCTTTCTCTCTGTTTATTAATACATATCTCTTAAAAGATCATTTGTAACTGAAACCCATTTTCTCTCTCTCTCTCTCTCTCTCTCTCTCTCTCTCTCTCTCTCTCTCTCTCTCTCTCTCTCAATTGTGTTTTATGTTTTGAGTTGTTTTCTCTTTCTCTGATACCCAATTTTCTATATAATAATTTTAAGATGAAATTTCTTTTTTGATAAAATTTCATATTAAATGTTAGCTTCAATAAAATTATTTTTTAAAAATTAACTTGACTTTTTATGTTTTTTTTTTGTTTGTTTTTCTTATAGAATTCACTGGAAAGGTTGCGATGTGAGAGAGATTCTCTAATTGAAGTTTTAGCCTCGACTAAAGATCGATTGAATTCAATACAGGTTACCTACAGGTACGTGTTTTAATTAACTTTTATTTTTGTTTGCATTTTTTCTGTTCTTTTGTGATTTTCTTGCATTTTTTGCTATCTGCAGCTAATTTGGTGGGGGATTTTTTTTTTAAACTTTGGGTTCGAGGTTTTACTTGTTTTTATTTCGCCTGTCGTCCAATGTGTTTTTTTTTACTCACTTTTATTTAACTTCATTAATTTGTTGTTTCTTCACTGGGACCTTTGTAAATATCTTTGAAAATAATTGACACACTGCACGGGGATCGAACTCAATGACCAACACATTACCAATGGGCTGTGGTTAGCATCTCACGCTAACCACTACACCAGCAAGACAAGAGGGGGGCCTTAGGTGGTGTTTTCCTTTTTAGGCCTTTTTTTTTAATCACATAAAACATGTTTTTTTGTTTAACTTTTTTTTTCCTTTTGGTTTTGGTTTAGTTTTTGTTATATTTTAACACACTTTCATATATTCAATATATACAACACAGAATTTTGTCTTTAGAATGTTTTATCACCTGTAGGTGAGAGTGTATTAACCCCTTATTTCCTTCCTAGATTGTAGTTGTAACCAACCAATATTATACACTACATATAATAGCTTAGCTAGAGCACAGTTTTTTGTGTTGCAGGGTTTTTTTTGTGTTGTTGTTGCAATTTTACTTTTTATTATTGAACCCATTTCGAACATCAAAAAAAAAAAAACTTGTCTTTCACGCATTTATTTTTTGTCACGTTTTCATCGTGTTGTGTGTTTGATAGGTGATGATGTTTTTTTTTTTGGGTGGAGTCTTTGTTTGCATTTGCATTCATTTCTGTCTCTCTCTCTTGTGTTTCTTTTACTTCTTGTTCTTTCTGACATATTTGGAATACAATTTCCATAAAATTATCTTTGACGTCATACTGCGTTTTGTGTAATATGCGCTTAAGATATATTCCTAATATTTGTAACTATATTTCTAATATGTTGTTATCGTGGCCAGCATGTCCATTAGGCGAACATAGGCGGGTCGTCTAAAACGCAAAAGTCGTAGAGTTTTAACAAAATGTGTTTTTTTTTTTTAAAAAAAAGTGTTTAATTTAAGCTGAAACATAATTTAAACAATTACTAATTTAAATTTTTACTAAAACTTGATTATGCCAGTAAATAATTATTAAGTATAACTAATTTTCTTTAAATATTATTTTTCTTTTTTTGTCCGACATTTTTGCACCCTGTTATTTTTATTTTGCGCCGTGTTGGGGTTTAGAATGGATGGACAGGTGAATTAGTGGGAATACGTAAGCTTGTCGGTAGGGAGGAGGATGGATAGGTAGACAGGTGGATGGTACAGAAGACAACTGGGGCGTCAATTTTAAGTCTAGTTTCAAATGACGATACGTGCAGTGGCGTAGCTAGGCAACCGCAAGACCCGCAACTGCGGGGGGGGGGGCGCAAAAAAACGAAATGAAAGTTATGTATTTTCAAAAATAATTGAATAAATTAAGCGAGTGATTCCGAATTGCTCGCTTAATTTATTCAGTTAATTTCAAAAATAAATCGACTTTCATTTAATATTTACTTTTAAAAACTATATATTTGTACCAGTAAATCTCCATAGAGATCAATGGGCACGGACGGTAGGAATAGTCGGAAAAATAGTGGGAACAGTCGGAAGGTTAGGTTTAGTTAAATTAAGCTTGTTGCAGGGTGGTTGGGGGCGCAGCCTCCAGTTTTTAAATAATTATTCTTATTAAATCAAATTACTCCATTGTTCGACTTTACCCTAATTTAACGGGAAGAACGGTTGGAACAATGGACAAATTTGTTTTAATAATTCTTTAAAAAATGGGGGGCTGCGCCCCCAGACCCCCTGCAACATGCTTAATTTCCTAACCTTCCGACTGTTCCTACTGTTGTTCAGACCTGTTCCGCCGTCCATCAAAATAGTACCCCCCACCTAGTATGGGGGCTATGTGGAGGAGAAACTAAGGGGCGCAAAGTTTTAAATGGCGGGTGGGGTCGGAACCAAGCCTAGCTACGCCACTGGATTCGTGTATTATAGATACTGAATTTATATGTTCACGTATCGTCGTATGAAACTAGTCTTAAGACGCAGGGGCGCAAATTTTAAGTCTCCCCTAAGAGGCGCTTGAAACCCTTGAGTTGGAACCCTGGTTGTTGTAGAAAATGAGTGCAAAATAACGTTGTTATTTCGGTGTCCATCATTTTTTGTTGTTGTATTTAAAAACTGAAAAGTTTTCTAAACTATTCTTTGATGGTTTCTCGAAGTTTGTGGTTATTGGGGGGATGAATGATGAAGCTCATTTTCTGTGGCATTTTCCTTCAGTATCAGATTTCTGTCGATTAGTATAACAAAGTTAGAAATATATATTCTTCTTCTTCTTCTTGCTTTTATTAGAGATTTCGATTGGAGAAAGGGGTGGAAAGCGTGTTGGTGCTAAGAAAACCTCCAACATATATATGCTAGTAGCATCATCGCCCCTTATTATATGAGAGACATTGATGCACTTACTTAATGGGGTTGTTGGATGTTGTGTCAGAAATACAAATCTTCCCACCCCCTTTTTTTTTTGGTCTATCTATCTTTCTATCTATATCTGTTTAGATGTCTCTTGTCATCAGCTGCCATCATCCTAATACATTTGGGTGAGTGGCGGGGGAGGGGGCTGAACTCGTCTTGTCAGCAGTTGCCCCCCCCCCCCGCTACTCTTCCAACTCTCCAGCCCCCTCAAACACACATCCCACTCGCTTATGTACATCACCCTATGTATGTAGATAGTCCATATTGGATAACCATTTCGTTATTTTAGTTGGCGCGACCACTTGGAGGAAACTTAAGCCATGCTTCCAATTAGAACTAAATGCTAACTTAGCTTTACTTCCCGCCTCCTCCCCCCCCCCCCTTCATACACACACGCCATTTTCTCTTAGGCAAACCAACGCCTTATTTCTTTTTTTCTTTTAGGGCTATTATAAAGGTCATATATATATATATTTATGTGGTATATGTTTGTGTGTCTTATAGGGCTCTTGGTGCAGTTAGTTTGTGTTGCAGACGCCACTTTCTCATGCCACTTAAATCGTTTTTCCCTCCAACCCAACTCCTCATCGTCGTCCAATTCGAATAAACAAACGTGTTACACTCTTATATATCAGATCTTTTCTCTTCCTCACACACACACACTACCCCATTTTCCATCATACAATATATATCCTTGGTGGCATCATTATTTTTGATATATACCAAGTATGGAAGAACGAAAGTTGTGGACGTTTTTTTGTTGTTGTTGTTGCCTTGTACCACAAAAATCCTCCCACCTCATTACTTTCATTAGTTTACATACAGAAGTGGCTATATATTTTTTTATTTTACTTGAGACCAACTTTAATAAGGGCGTATCTCTTCTCTCTCTCCTCTACTCTGTATTATAATAGGGTTTTTTTTTTTCACTTTCCCAATTTGGGAAAGTCGTTGCGTACAAAAGTTGTTCTCCTGTGTTTTTACCCACCTGTTTCACAACAAACAACTTCAATGTTGTGTTATGTAGTGAAGTCTTTAAAGAAGGGGGAGCTTTTAGTTTTTTTTATACAACTTATAAAAATCATATTTAAAGTACATAATTATTATATTAATTGTTTTAAAGTAAATTTTGTATTCTGTTTTTATGTTTTTTTTTTTCAATCGGACACTCGATTGTTTTTTTCTCTGTTTGCATTGAGGTGATTCATCGACCACGTAATAATATTTGCGAAATTTGACTGCACAGGTTTTTGTAGTCATTTGTCTCTCTCTGTCTCTCTCTCTCTCTCGTATGTAATGTTGGGTTTTTTTCGGGGGGGGGGACATTGTTTGCTAAATAGGGGAGGTAACATGTGTGTGTGTGTGTGTGTGTCCATTTGAGAAAACAACAAAATACGAGTGGTTGGTGGGACATATAAGTCTGTATGTTTAGAGAGAGAGAGAAATAGCTTATATGTATTTGACGTGATCAACATTTTTTGGTGTTGGCTAATTACCTAACAGGCAATGTAGGATATATATGAGCTAGAACATAAGGGGGTTGGGCCCCCTTTTTTTGTTTTCTTCAAAACGTTCGTTTGTTACAATTGTTAATGACAGACGCAGGTGTTTTCTTGTGTTTCTATGTAAACTTAGGCCTGTAATACGCGTCTAACGTTAGATATGCGTGCAAACGACACAAGAATCATTATCATCATTATCATCATCAACGACATCGTTTCTAAATATTTATTTGTAATATTCCATCGTTTATTTGTCACAGTTAAACCCCTCAGCACACACACAAACACATACAAATGTTCCACGAAATATATATTATATATTGATAGGAGGGATATACCTGTGTATTGGAGGTGAATTCACAAGTGTTTTTTCCTCCAAAAAAATATGTGTGTACACAACAAACACACTTTCATATAGTCCATTTTATTTCGTAAGCCTTTAGTATATAACTATATGATTCATCTGTCACTGGGACACTCCTACTTGTGATGTGTTTGTGTGTGTGTGGCACTGGCCAGGATTAATTTCAGTCAGATATTAATGAATTCAGAGAGAGTGATGGACGACTTGCACTTGTCAATGGCACTGTGCAGATATTACACATTACATACAAATACCACATTATTACGATACCAAACTGTCTACAGTTTAAGGCGTAAACTAATATAAAAGTAAACCATTTGCATAAATGTATAGTTTAAATGAGTGTGTGTTCGAGAACAGTTTTAAGTAAAGTTTTCACATGAACACAATATAGTTTAACTATGGCACTGTATGAAAACCTGATAGTAATGCACTGTATGATAAAAAAATTATGGAAAGAAATAATGCGCATGCGCGCCCACTTGTTGCTAGCAACACGTATGATGCATGTAGCAACTGTCATGAAACATGTCTTCAAATCTTAACTCGTTCTTGAAAGCAACAACCAATGGGATGAAGAGGTTGTGAGACAAAGATGGTGTCCTCCTTTGAGAGTAGAAAAGCTGCTACTTTAATTATGACCTTTGTACTATTAAATAATTCCTAATTGTGAATTAAACATAATCTAGACTACAGTTTTAGACATTTTTCTTCTTCTTCCTCTTCTTCAACAGTTAAAATAGTCATGTGATTTATACAAACCGTTTTTATTGGTTGTTGGCTGAAATGGTTGCTTGAAGTTAGAACCAAGTTCGATTCGAAAATACTGTTGCTTTCAATTTGTGAGCAACAATTCGGTTTGTTGCTGCTGTGACAGACGATTCAACTTTCATAAAACAATATTATAGATTTAAGTTGCTGAATTAAGTTGCTACGTGTAGCATCCGTTTTAAGCAACACACTTTCAAGCAATTTAGAAAATAAATGAGTTAGTTATAAGGAATTCCTTACACTAATTAATTGAAGTTTGCTCCAAATTTCAATGAGTATATAAGTGTGAAATTGTTATTAGAAATACCAATGAAATGGGGTTTTATTAACATTTTCATGCGTGTTAGGAGGAGGAGGTGGCACTTAAAAGGTAAAAAAGGTAATTTGTAAGACAATAAGAAAATAACGTTTCTTTTTAGCCAACGAAGCAGGTTCGAGGCTAAAAGTGAACGTAGTATTTAGTCTTAGTTTTAGGCTAAAACTAGACTGAGAGCAGAACATTTTTCATATTGCTTTAGTATAATTTGCCATCATTTGGTCATTTTGAGGCTTGAATTTGTTGTCTATATGAGAAGTGTGTTTGCTTTCTAAAATAGTGTACAGTTTCATTGAGTCATCCACCTATTTATAGCAAAATATCATTTATATATTCAACAAAATATAGTGATTTTTATATTACTTGAGATTTGAACACAAAAGGTAGCGGTTTGTAAATAGATAAAATTATGAAAGCTACTACTTAAGTCATTTAATTTCCTGTATGGAATTGTAATGAATTATAAAATTGTAGTAATGTTATTGATATGCTGACAATTAAATAGAGAGACACAAGTGGATTTGGTTGAAAAAACCAAACGAGTGAATTTCTGTCAATTTTAAATTCACTATTGTGTTGTTCGGTTATTATTTTACTCTCTCGCCCCTGGGATGTCAGCAGCAGCAGCAGGTAGCCCTCTATTACAATTGTTTGTAAGTGTAGTAAACTACCACCCCTTTCTGAGTCCTTTTTATCTCCCCTCAGTTTCATGAATTCTCGGGACTTTTCCCTTTCATGCAAACCCACCCTCTCCTTCATTCTCTTCTGTTTGTGTGTGTGTGTATCTGGTCCATCATGCGGTTGATTTTTTTTTTATTAGAATTTTCTCAAGCAATTTGCTTTAATTTGCTGATTGTATAAATTGAGCGTTGACACGGGGTAATTCTCCCTCCACTCTTTTATTCCCATTGGATAGGATAAATATGTGCTAAACCGAATGTGTGTGTGTATATATATATATACTGGTCTATATTGCGATGAAATTAATCGAAAATGTTATTATCGATAAGTTGATTATGTAGAAGGGGTTGATAATATTTTTTTTCTTGTTTGGCACAGGTGTGTGTTTTCTATTCAATTAAGAGTTTATTGTTCTTTGTGATTATTAAGTAAGTTTACCACTTTAATAATCACTTCTTCTGACGTTTCCAATTTGTCTTTTCTGAACTGTGCGTTTAAACTCTATATAATTCAACAATTTCTAATTAATTGAAATGTGTTTTAAATGAGAAAGAAAAAAAAAACGACCGAAAACAAACTTTGGCGTTAACATTATTTTTTTAATCAATTATTTCGTTTATGTTATTTTGTTATTTGTTAAGTAATTGCAGCCATTACAAACATTTTTTTTTACTGTTTTTGAAACAATCATTTTCCACTTTTTTGTCAAAAATATTGTTTCTGATGTTTGTCACAAGATTATATGAAATTCTTTGACAGTTTCCGTGATAGCCGCCTATATAAGGCAGTGTTGCACGATGACGAGGGTTGAAGGTGGAGGAGGCTAGATAACGGAGGGTGCCGGTTCTCTGCACTGAAGATCAAATTCAAGGTGGCCACTAAACCTGGAAATGTAAGGGAATTAGAAAATTGTCAAAAATGGCATGGAAAAAGTCTGGGAATATATTTTCTGAAATTCCTATCCGAGTGATTCCAATAAAAAAAATGGCGAAAAATCGAAAATAAAGTGTAAATGCTCTTATAAAGTAAAAAGCACTGAAAAGGGCGCAATGGACCCCAGAAGTATCAAAAAGCTTAAAAAAGAGCAAAGTTTCAAGAATTTGTACAATTCGGAAATATGGGGGGGGGGGGGGGGAAAAGACGGCCAAAAATGTAAAATTACCTAACATTCAAGTCATTTGGTCTGTATTTTAACTATGGAAATTCTTTTCCTGTAAAAGGTTCTGTGTTAGGACCAGTGGCGCAACTAGGATTCTGGTGTGGGATGGGCTAATCGATATTAAGTGATTGAAATGGTTATAGAATTTTATATTAATTATGAAATTATTAAATAAACTAGTACCGGATGGTAATGACTTACCGAAGATCAATTTTCATTTTTTACTCAATGTACTTATGTGTTGCAATGTTAAAAAATAGTTTGGGATTGGAGAATACGTTATAACAAATGGCTCTCGAGCTGATTGCAGGTGCAATTGAGTTGAATTAGAAATTGAATAGAATAACCGAACTAAATGCAGTGACATGCATCGGTGGGTGGGTGGGTGGTTAAATGAAATGTTTCTTCGTTTTATTTTGTCATAATAATAATAATAATAATAATAATAATAATAATAATAATAATAAAATAATATATAACTCGGATGCTGTTAAAGGTTTTGAAACTAAATCTGGTTTCTCTCTCTAGTCAATTAGCTCGATTATTGGTCATACTAAACACAGTGAAATGAGTTTTTGAAATTGCATTTCATGGCGGGAGATTCATATTAATTATATGGCTCGCCATAATAATATTTAGCATGTTGCATTATATACTAGATTTTTCTTCTTTTTTTACTTGACAAACAAATCAAATGTAGGCCTACATATATAGTATATTTTCAGCCTTCCCTCGAACTCCATAAAGCACCTACCTCACCACCTTCTATTCAGTAGATGTGCAATTTTCTCGAATTAATTCAGTTTCTCCTCATGAATATCCAATATCCAGGGCTAATAAAAAAAAAAGTGAATGCACACATAGTCTACACAATACTTGTTCGTGGGTGGGTGGGAGTGAGAGGAATGTGGAAAAGATTTACAACTTGATATCTTTTTTAAATATACACACATAACATATATGTAGGGTGTGTGTGAGGGGTGGGAGTGGTTGCAATTGCTTCCTTCTAAATTATTTATCACTATATATATATATATAACCTGTCTCCTTTTTTTATTCTGACAAGGTGTAATTTATTTTTTAAGGCCTTGTGTTGAGAACATTGCAATCAAAGTTGTTGAGTAAGCCTAATTAAAATAGTTAAACCGATGACAAAACCGTCATCCGTAGATCACATGCGATGAACAGAGAGAGAGAGAGAGAAACATTTTTAATGTGGTCGTAATTATTGGCGTATGTATGCTAGTTTAAATAGTCGCAGCTTTTGACGAATACAAAACTTTGAATTTTATGAGTTTCATAATTTTTCAGAGTGGTTGTTGATGGTGGTGGTCCTTCTACTTATAACTAAGTACTACTACTGCACTATAACTATATAGAATATATAAGTATTGTGGGTTGTTTGAAAGGGAATTTCTGACCAAGTTGTGAAAACATTCTCTTTATCTCTCTCTCTCTCTCTCTCTCTCTCTCTCTCTCTCTCTCTCTCTCTCTAGCCAAATGATGGTTGGTGATGATTTTGGCTGTTGTTTAATTTAAGTATTGTTGTTGAGGTGTGTGTTCCATCTCCAACGATTCTATAGGAAACGACGACGAAGGTTGGAAGTGGAGGCTAGCAGTGCTTTTATCGAATGGGGTTAGAGTATGATAAAATGGTCTTTAGAGCAAAAGATCCACATTAGACAAAGCAAAGCGACCATGTTCGTTCGTCACGTGAACGCTTCACCTAAACTGTATATACGAAGCGGACCTTGCTTTAATACCTATAGCCTCCACTTCCAACTGTCTTTGTCGTTTGAGATGTTGTTGAAAGAAGGGAGATAAGAGGACAGGCTGACGATATGGTTCCTTCAGTGAATTTATCTAACAACTATGCATGAAATATTTTATGTCTTGTTATATAGTTTTGTTGTTTTTCATGAACATTAATGTAAATTATGTTCACTGTTTAGAAAGAGACAAGTGTTTATGTGTTTTCAAAGGGGCCTAATTTAGTTAGAAGCTGAAATTTGAAGATAAAAGTTAGTTTGCCAACTGCAGTAACGGCCACCATCCTCTTTTACGATAGATCCCATACGAATTGCATCTCGCACCCCCCCCCCCCCCACCCCACCCCACCCCTATGCTTCAAAAGATGCAATACTTAAGTTACAGTTGCGACTTTAGCAAACTTGTTATTTCATTTATTTAAAATAATAATTAACATGATTGTTATTTTATGCAGCAGTGATAATGCTTAAAGTTATTAATCCGTATGGTAAGTCTATGGAGCATGCCACAAGTGGCCAAATAATGAACTATAGACTTGGTCTGTTGCAGCTCTGAAAAGCATTCACGCATTCATTCATATTAGAATTGCATGCAAAAAACAAACATGAAATGTCAAAAAATTGGACTTGGTCTTATTTGTGCTCTGAACCCTCCATATACAAATATTGGAACTCTTTCCAAATTAAATCAAAATTCATCTTCACCGCTTATTCTGACATAATGGAAACAAGGCATAAAATGGAGAAATAGTTTGACTGCGACACAGACGTAAGAAGTGGTGTTGGTACTAAAGGGGCGGAGGTTATATCTGCCGTTGACATTATTCACAATTAATCCACAAATGTCTAGTTGTTGCTTTTATTATAATGATGAGAACGATTAACGTGACAGAACTCTCTTTTTCCCTTTATAATAATGATGATGATGATCGGTGAACAATGGGACATGAAGTTGGATGGAAAGAGAATGGGTAACGCATATAAATAGTACATTTATGAATGTCCTGCCACTTGTATTTAGGAGGAGGAGGAGGAGAATGAGAGATGCACGAGCAGATGACGGATCCAGGTGCGCGGCTTCTGACGATTCTGCCACGTATGGATTCGGCAAAGCAGCAGCACGTGCCAACCTCCCTCTTCCTATTGTCATCTTCTCTTGTGACGCGGAACCGTTTGTTCGCGTGACAAGTTATGCCGGTTTTTTTTTTACAACGTTTCCTCTTATTTCGAGCTGAAAAATTTATATTTTATCCTCATTTTTTGTTTTGTTTTAATGGTAGGGAGATTTATAGCGAGGAGGAGCTGACTCTTAATTCAGAAAAAAAAAACGTACACATAATACGATGGTATAAAATCGTTAGTGCATTTCATAAATTTCATCATTTTTGCATAAACATCGTTAAAATATGTGCCTTTTGTGGCCATATGTTCAATTAAAACGAATTTGTTTTGATTTTTAATATCTCATACTTTTACCTTGATCTCTTTTTTTCATTATTTTCAATATAATTATAATTATTGTGGTGTGTGTTTATAGTAGACATTTTACGGGTCATTTTCTCTTGTATTTGTACAATTCGAATACAAGTTTAAGGCATTAGTTCCTTAGGCAGGGATCGCACTTCTATCTATATTTGCACGACAAGATTTACTGCAAAGCATTGCGATAAATGTTTCAGTTAATTTTCCACGATATCTTGCTTATACACACAAAAACAAATATGAGTTTTCCAGCGGTTAATGCGCAAGAAGAGTCTTATTTGCAAGGCCTGCCTAATATGCATGGATTTTTCTGAAAAAAAAAAAACGTTTCATCTTACTTAGTCATTAAGACCTTTGTTGCTCTTTCGAGCAATAAAGGTCTTGTATAATCGTAAAAAAGGCGATGTTTTTGAATGGATGGATGGTTGGATGGATTCCAAAAGGTTTTGGGCAATATAACTTGGAAATGGTACTACTTGTGATATAATGTCATTAGATCTAAAAGCATCCACGTATGTCAATGATGCTACCTATTTAGTTTCAGAATTTTAGCTGAAGTGCAACTAATTAAAATCGATGTTCTACAAGAAAAATCTATAGAGTACCTTGAATCTCTTGTTTTTTGAGTAAAGTTCCTGCAAAGTTTTTAAATAGATTCTGTACATTCTGTGTAAAAGTATAGTATTAGTCAGAATGAAAACAAGTTGATGTTACATTGAATTTTGTCCTTATTTTTTATATAAGGCCAGGGAAGAAGAGATTTGTAACAACACCACGGGCAAACTTAAAAGTAAGGCTTTAATTAAGTCCATATCTTGCGGGCTGCCGTTGTCTGTCACAATAGACACATAGGCTTACTTTATAATAGAAGGAGCCTAAATTTAACAAGGTAAAATCTAGACACAAACACAACACAATCTGTATGGATCTCTCTCTATCTCACTCAATATATGCGTTGAAATTTTAATTAAGTTGTTTAGCCATGAGGCAAAAGAAGTATAGGGAGAAGAAAAAAAACACACATAGGCAATGTATTATGGGGGCCCCCCTCTCTTGTGTCATGTGTTGTCTATTGCTGTGTGTTTTTTTTTTTTTTCCAATACCAAATATGGGTAACCTTTCTAATATTCTAGTATATAATATGAGCCTTAATATCATGTTTGATATCATCCATCTAAGATAATTTGCAGTTGGAACCTTATATATAGAAATTTATATTTATTTTTACATTTTAAATAAGGGCTTTTTTCTTTATTAGTTAATTAAAATTATTCAATTTCCATGTTAGCAAAATGAATATCATCATTTCTGCGAATATCTATCTCTATATCCCGTTTTTTTTTTCTCTCTTTCTCTCTCTCTCAGACTCAACTCAGAATTATTATTGATTGAATTTTGAGTCTCAAATGTTAATTAAAACAGTAATAGATTTTTTTAATCAGAAGTTTACAATGAAAAATAGACGGTAAAAGTGAACAGAAAAAAACAAAACAAGATTTTTTATCTTACAATGAAATAAGACACAAACACACAATTGAGAATAACGATAAACCCACATTTACAGTAAGCAATAAAGAAATGAAGTCACTTTACAAATGGACCTTAACCACACAAAAAAAGACACGTTCCATCAAAAGTTAGTTAGTTTGCTAACTTGCGCACAGTGCCGAATTAAGGTGGGTGCTATTGATGCTGCAGCATTAGGCCGATTCCTGAAATAGGCCCAGATGAAAACAGACGACGACGTTAAACAGTTTACTTAGTAATTTAACTGTGTTTTTTGCAATATCTTGGGGATTCTTGCACTGCTGCATCAGGCCCAATTTCGTCTTAATCCGGCCCTGCTTGCGCAAGTGCTATAGTTTCATTTTAGCTTAAAGATAAAATGAGCAAGATTCACTGCAATATGTGTCCTTGAATTAACTGCAATTGCAATACTTACATTGGTTTCTTGCAAATCTTCTTACAGAAAACGCTTATCTTCGTTGTTTTTTTTTTGCGAGAAACTGTACAAGGTTCACAGCAATATTTGACTTACAGTATTTCTTACATGAAATCCTACAAGAAAAATAGCCAGTGGAATCGCCACTTAGGTTGTTTGATGTCCTGCTGGTTATTTCTTTAGTTTAAGAAGAGCAACACTAAGGAGGATTTGAAAGTGTGTTAGAAAACTAGAAGGGTAGCGATATCACTTAATAGTATTTTCATATTCATCATATTTTTCAAAATTATCTTTTGATAGATAAATATTTTTTTAAAAAAAATTTGTCTGCTTAAAGTTGGGCTTATTTTGAAAGTTAACGACATGAAAATACCCTTAAGTGATTTAGCTATACCCTTCTAGCTTCTAAAACACTTTGGAAGGGGTTTTTTTTTTGCTTTGTCAAAGATAAATTAACCATAGTTGGAGGAGTGCTATTTTTACACTTTAAAATCACCTTAATTTGCTCATCTAAATGTTGTCCGATTGCAAATGTAACTGCAATTGTCTGCAACAAATCAAATATTTGTTAAATGAGTAATATTTCACAATTTAAATTGCTATTTCTTGATTTGTTATATTATTATTATGGCTCTTTCAGTAGCATATTAATTCTGTTCAATTTGGTTGCCTTTTCTGTTTTTTGGTGCATGGTGTTGGATGGTCCATTCATTGCTTGCTTGTTCGTTATTCTTTTTTTTGGGGGGGTTGGTTGTTTTTAAGCATGTTTCTTGAATTTGTGCATTATGGTTCACTGTCATTATTCTCCAAATGGCTTCCCTGCACTTCAATGTGTCGTTGTCTTTGATCCTGAATTACGACAAAAAATGATATTTTTATAATAACAGTTTACATAAGGCATTATTGTCCGATATTCTTGGCGGCCATGTTGTATCAAATGGCGTCGCTCTAACGGCACCTTCGACAATGGACACCGAGGAATCTACCAAATTGGGTTCTTCCTCTTCCTCCTCCTCCTCCACTGTAGACAACAATCCTATGAATATTTTTCTTGAAGGAGATCCTCAGGAACGACGACGACGATGGTCCTTTGATGAAGATGATCTTCGAAAGAAACTCGCTCTCGAGACGAAAGCCAGGAAAGAAGCGGAAGAAAAGTGTCTAAGGTATAAATTGCAAGTTCCAGGTGGTTTTTTTCTTTCTTTCTTATTATTATTTTGGTTCTGAAAAGTAAAAAAAAAAATAAGGCAATTTTTATTAATTGTTTAAATCAAGATATTGAAAGGGAGGGAGGGGGGGGGGAGAGTCAGCACTTTGAAATATAAATACGATTTTTAGTACATTTTACGTGTATAGAGCTTTAATGATGAAATCATTATTCTATCTATATAATTAGTACGGTAAACACTTGGCAGAATTATGTATTCGCACATATTTGAATAATAGAAATCGATTTCACATATATGAATGTATATATGCATATATAATTTATATCCCCTCTTGTTTACTTCTACGTATATATATATCTATACATACCTGTTAAATGTATATAGAAACACCTAAAAAATACCATTTGAAAACTCCTTTTGCGATTTTTGTTTCAATACCAGACAGATCTACTCGATTTATCAAACATGGAACTGAATATAATAAAAAGGTCTTGCTAAATTATGCATAAAACACTTATTTAAACTTTTATATATAGTAATAAATTCTGAAATAAATGCTAAAAGGAAAATGCCTTATATTATTTGTCAACTCAAGATTACTTGTTGGATTATTTAAATCAACAACATTTATCCAATTGGCGTTTGGAATCTTCTTGTTAAACATGGCCCCAATCAGGCCCCATCATACATTTATTTTGTAGTAGGTTGTATCGGTTTTGAAATTTGGCATATTGGCAATTGTAATGGGTTGTCCACAAAACACGGTATGTACTACATGATGGATGTAATAGGGATTTACTGGTCCAGCGTGATTATTAGTATATTTTTTTTATAATAATGGACCTCGTTTTCTGTTATCGGCTGTAACATTCATATTACAAAAAGGATTCATATTTTAATAATCCAATCAGTAATCTTGAGTTGAAATATATTATAATGTATAATTATTTCGGAACAAATGAAAAGTTAGGAAGTGCTAATCTCAGTAAGCCATGAGCTAAACTGAATTGTCTTTTTATTATATGTCAAGTCAAGATTACTAGTTGGATTATTTAAATGATCTGCGAATGATAGATGAGCGTCCGCAAGGTCGGTGATGTGCCGCGTCACCGACCTAGTGGACGCTCAGCTATCAAGAAGTTCCAGATTTCCTCCAGAGCGGTGCCGCGCCGCACTTCTGCCATAATGAACGAGGCTCCATTCTTTTACATGCAATTCGTTTGGGAGCCGTTTTTCTCTGTGCCGCGCCGCATCACCGACATATTGGGAGAGCAGCTTTAAGCTGAGCGTTCACTAGGCCGGTGACGTGACGCAGCATGTGAATGAATGGAGCCCCGTTAAATTACGACGGAAGAGCGGAGAGACATGGCGAGACACGGCACCATTCTGGAGAAAGTCTTTGATTTTTTGAAGTCGGCGATTTGCTGCGCCGCGCGTCCGCCCTAATGGACGTTAGAGTGGAGCGGAAATTTATCAGGTTCCTTCCGTAGTCAACCACACTTCCTCCTGTACCTCTATCACTGCGACCAAAAAAACACTTCCATGACACTGTTCATGAGTCATCACTGTCTACATGGATACTGTGGCGTACTGGAGGAGTAACTAGGAATGGCGGAGACAAAACCGCGCCGCGTTCATAGCAAGCTTAATTTAACGTAACCACACCTAATCACCGATATAAAAAGTGTGTTCAATGTAGGAACAGGCTAGTGTGCCCAGCACTAAAATTTCGTTTGCCCCACCCTTTTATGAGCGCCATCAATATCTACTTGGTCTAATCTCATAAAAGGGCGGGGCTTCCTTAATAATCCAACCTGTAATCTTGAGTTGACAAACAGTAATTTCTACAGGAACGCAAAACAAAATTTAGTAAAATGCTATTATTTTCTGAATATGCTAATAATTAAACCGGTATAGGTTTTATTGAATTTATAGCCGCTTTTATTCAGTTCACCCATCATTATTATTAACATGAGGACTATATGACAATTTTTTTAATTATTAATAATACTTTAAAAATCTGTTGTTGTATTAAAATGCACATCAACGTGATGAGATTGGGAAGATGAGAGGATTCATGAAGGAAATTTCATTGCATAATTTAGGATATTTTTTTTTTATTTTTCTTCTTCAATGTTGTATTATATAGGAGAGAGGGACCATATATACTCACTAATAGGGTTCTTTTTTCTTCGTTCTATTTTTCTGACAGGTTGGAACGTTTGGTTGGAATTTTACGGAGGAAACTTCGATGTAGACACAGTTCGTAATAATAATAATAATAATAATAAAAAAATATTGCTTCAAACAGTCTCTCTATCTTTCCTTCTGGCTCTTATTGTTTACATTTCGTGCAAAAATACTAGATAGGCCTACATTTATATTTATATACACAGAATTTTATACAAGTTTAATACTTCTCTCCTCCCACCCACCCCTTTTACAATATATTACATGTATGTAATATACAAAATGATGGGAGGGGGGGGGGGGCGGTGTCTATCTCTCTATCTTTGTTTCTCTCTCTTTCTGAACTGCGAATCTTAAACGGAAATTGCCCACATGACCATAAAATGTGTCCTCCATATATATATTTTCTCATGAGTTTATGTTTACTTTAGAAAAGGTTCGGTCGGTTTGTCGTATCTTTTTTTTTTTTTAGTTTTAGTTTTAGTCTACCAGATAAAAACGAATTTTTCGTCGATATTGGTCTTATCGGGGGAAAAAAAGAGGGTGGCGTTGGATGTTATTGGGTGTGCAACTTAACATTTTCTTGCTGGTTTTGTCCTCGTCGTTTTTCTATTCATTTTGTCTTGTTATCATGTTTACTAAAATTGTAGTTTCGAAAAACGAAGTCAATGACGTAGAACTTGACTGATGGCTTATTTTATTTGTGGGGGGGAGGGGGTCACACCTGGTTTTTATATTTATATATATATATATATATATGTATGTTTGGTGGGTGGTTGTGTAGTTGAGGGGGTGGGGTGGATTTTTGTGATCTATCATTTAGGCCTAATAACATGGCGGTAATTATCAAAAGGTGCCGTTGTTTGTCGAGCTCTAAGTTCAAAGTTCCTTGTCAACCATCGTGAACTCGGTGGTGAAGGAAAATAAAATTCACCTCCTCCTCCTCTTTCAGTTTTACCTTTTTTACTTGTGTCGCCCATTTTATTTTAAGGCCTTTTTTTGTTTGTTGATTTTAAGTTTTTCAAGTGGGTGAGGTAAAGGTATATAATGTATATATATATATGATCTTTACTTTTCTTTTTCTTTCTTTCTTAAGTAATCTGATGGATGGAAATGGTTGTTGGTTGCCAAGGTTTCATTTCTTGAAACATTTTCTTTTTTCTCGTGAAAATGCCGCAAGATTTTCCTTTGTACTATAATTTCTTGGTAACAAATTGAGCATAAAGTAAAATTGCGGAGGGATTTTTTTATATATATTTTGTTTGTTTATTTCGTAGTTTTAATTGCATAATGTTTTGCAGGCTTTCAGGTGGAAAATTTTTTTTGTGTTCTAATTGGTTCATGATTCATGATGTGTGATGATGAGACTCTGAGATGACGTTTTAGAATTATAATTTATAGGGAAATGTAAATTAACTAAATTTCTATATTAATTCTTCCTCTTCTTTATCAAAACTAGGGTGTGTTGTATTTTGTTTTAGAAACCTAGGGTCGTGTATTCTTAATGATTGCTAAGTCAAAGTTAGTGCTAAACTCATTAACTTTTGACAAGAATTTTCATGTAAAAGTTGATGAATTCAGTCCTGGCGTTCTTTTACCAATAATTAAGAAAACGACCCCTGTAACAATTACAATTAGTACTCTGCTAGCAGCCAAATAGGCCTATGGCAGAGGGACATAAAAGTCCATATGCAGCATTAAGCATTGTCAAGCACTTATACATAACTTATACATAAAAAACAAGATGAATATACAAATGTCAATCCCACAAAACAAAATTATCCCCATTCACCACTGCCTCCTGAGGAGAGTTCCATTGTCTTACAACTCTAGAAAAAAAGACCAATAATATGAATCTGTCCTAGCAAAAATCTCCCTAATTTTCTTAAGAGTGGTCAGCCCTAGCCCTGCCCATGTATTATATAGTGCTTTATGAATATCACTGGACTGTGGTTTAGGACAATAACCCCGTGTAATTTTTCTATCTGTAAATTTGTGCCTGCCACAAACAAACCTAGCTGTCTTACGCTGAACCATTTTAACTTAGTGAGGATTTTATATACACTGCAGCAATACTCAAGATGAGGCCGAACTAATGCTTGATAGGCAATAGTTTTAACTTGTGCTGGGCAGGTGTCCAATGGAAAAGACTGAATAAGCGCCAAATTGAATAGATCTACCAAATTTCTGGTTTTTATTCTGGTTGGCGTTTTTTTTTTCAAATTGGTGCTTGTCCAATTTGGCGATTATTCAGCGTCACCCTTATAATGGTTTATATAAATTATATAATATTTATTAATTTAATTAATAATTGAATTTAATGTTTAATTTAATTATTAATTATTGATTTTTTTATCTGTTCTTGCCTTTTTTAAGGTTCATAACAAATTTTGGGTATTTTTCAGGCAGTTACACGCAATTTCTAGGTACAATTGCGATAAATGTATTAGTTTTTCTCCTTCTACTACCTAACTCAGTTGTTGTATCTGGAATTTGAAAACTATTTAACTGATTAGTGAGCAGAAAATTATTTATTCAAAACATTTAATTAAATTAAATGTGGTCTTTCAGGAAAAAAAATTATCCTGATTTTGTCTAGGTTTTTCCATAATTTTTGCCTAATTCTATGACTTTTTTCTCCCCTGAAGACATTTTTCTTCTATGATTCTCGGATATTTACAGTTTTTTAGGTTGAATGTCTTAATTTAAACGACATTATATTTTAATTTAATTAAAAATGATTGAATTGGAGGATGTTGAGCAAATGAATTGGTCTCAGCGTCATATTTTCCATTTAAATTATACTCTTAAATAGTATCTATATACATGTAGTGAGATTTTTTTGCAGACAATTCTACAATATTTGCATGTACTACTTGCATATATATTGTTGAAATTATATTTATATGATTACAAACACTTAAGTTTTATTTATATTAATAAATTGTTATCCTTTCTTATTTGTATTTTAAAGTTAAGAAAGGATAACAATTTCAAAATATTATGTCCCTTTTTCAAAGACGATTAGGACCGTCGTATTTGTGATTGTCCAGTCGCTTTGACTTGGACAATCATTACAAATACAACTCTTTCAGATAAAATATACTATGGTTGTTTGGAAATATCAGGGAATTAGAACATTTTCAAAAAAGTCAAGAACTACTAGGGGGGAATGTATTTGTCGCATCGGACTGGTGGAGATCTAATTGTCCATTACACGAAATGTATGTCCATTTCGCGTTTTTCATCAGGCCAATATATGTGAATTTTACGAAATGGACAATACATTTCGTGTAATAGACAATTACAACAAATGAATGCGTCATGTATATTACAGTGATGTCCATTATTATTATTACAGTGTGTAGAAGTGTTAGTTAAAAAAACACCGGGAATATATTAAACTCTGATATGGAAATTTTTTTTTGGGGGGGGGGGAGGTGAAGCCTAGAAATTTCAGTAATGAAAATTGGTGCCAATCCTGTATATATAATACTGCAGCTAAATGCACTCAAGGTAGATATAATTCTCTAATAAGTTGAATTATACAGAGAGTCCAGTTAAAGACATGATAAAAAAAATAAAACTGCCTTCATTATCTGACAAAATATTGAAATACTAAAAGAATATTTATCAGTGACAACGTGAAACTACCTTTTTTAAGTTTCTTAAAACAGTTTCCCTTAAGTTTGCTCCTCCTAAAAGGCAGAATAATTAGAGTTCGATATTCAGCTGTTCATGTAATGAATTTCATATATTAATATATGTCCTTAACAGAGGGCTCTGTAAAACATGAAATAGAAAAGGTACAGTACAAGTATATAGGGTTGCAAGATTGTTGAAAGTAAATACATGTATTCTGACAGTGTAACAGCTACATGCTAGATGAACTTCAATGGGAATCACTAGCAAAACCGTAGAGCTGAGCAAAGTGTTGCTCTTCTCGAACACTTGCTAGCTTCAGAGAACACAGCAGTTTTAAAGACGGAATTCTTACTAGAATCAACCATATAAGTAGACATGGCCATCCAAAGCTTATTAGAACTGGTGTATATTTCTGGAATTCCTTTACAAATGTGTTACTCTTCCAGCAAATAGTTCTCTGTGTTGGGACAAATTCAATTTGATAACGATTTGTCTAAACCGTGTCTAAATGACAATCATTTATGATTGGGAATTAATATCCCCCCTTCTGTCAAATCTAGCTCTGGAGCTGATTGCTGGTGTAACTTGAGTTGAATTGAACATTGTAGGTGTATAACTTAGTTATCAGAGAACGACACCAAGTCATTTAAATTTTAACATTACCTATTGTTATGTAGATCTGATCTAGAAATTCAAATTTTATTTTCTGGTTAAGTTTTTCTCTCGTTTCTTTAACAGTGAATCAATATAAATTTATAAACTAGTTCTAAAAAGAGTAAAAGAATAAACATTACATCTCTCTCTCTCTCTCGCCCTATAGGTGTAGGTATATACACCTGTATATTAATGTATATTTATACCATATCTTGTTATTTCGAACTTGTATTTGGGTTTCGTCTTTTTCTCGCTATTTTTTGTTGCCTTCAATATGTGTGTCTATAGACTTGGATTATACAGTGTTTGTTGAAGCTTTGATGGCAATTGCTTGTTAGTCTTCAGTTGGGTTTTCTTCTTTTTCTCTTTCATTCTCTCTCTCTCTCTCTCTCTCTCTCCTTATAATAATGTACCGATACACGTTTTAGTGAATTATATACATCTCTCTTGACAAGACTTGAGAAAACAAGTTGCTTTAGTGTTGAGATGTGATAATAAAGTCTAACTTGGATTAGGTTTCTTCTTTTTCTTTCTCTCTCTCTCTCTATCTCATGTGTTAGTTTGAGTAAATGTCAGCTTTTTTGAGGACCCTGATTCCACAAAGGAATTATCTTGGTGAATTTTGAAGATGTTAAAGAAGAAGAAAAAAAAAAGGGTAGGTGGGGTGGGTTTTTAAAACTATACGAAGGATCTTTTATATAGAAACCTTCGATTCCTCGATTTTTTTAGAATTTTTTTTAAAGGTGAGGAGGGGGGGAAGTAAAAAAAACGGAATATAAAAGTGTGTGGTCCCATCAACTTTTAACTAAGTTTATTTTGTGATTGTCTCTTAAGCAATTCTGTGTTTGGGTGACAATAGGATGTGGAGGAGGATAGATGGAGGGTGAGAGAGAGGGGGGCTTTTAGTACAATGGATGGGGGACCGTCTACGTGTTTTTATATTTGTGTTTTTACTATATATATATGTATGTATGCATTTTGGAAGTTTCTTTAAACCCCGACTTTCATCACGACATGTGTGCAAATATGAGGCCCTCCTTGTTTACTTTTTTTTTCTCTAGTAATGGGACACCACCAGGTACTAATGCCCTTGTCAAACATGCACTATAAAGGTCCTCTTCTAAACATGAAAGGAGGACCCATTTAATTACATTAGGCAGTAGAACTCCTCATCCTCCTCCTACTACTCTCAAATGAAATTCACCCAAAAAAACGGAAAAGAAAAAAAAAATCACAGTCCATTGGGACGTTGGAGTTCAATTAGCCCTACTGACAACCTTATAGTAGTAGCCTCTCTTAATATATAGTTTCAATTGTTTGGTTTGAAAAAACTCCTCCATACAAAAAATATATATTTTCACATCTATAGATTCCAATAGCCCTTTTCAAGAGAAAGAGAGAGAGAGAGAGAGATCCCTACTTTTGTTGACTTTTCTGGCCAATTCTCATCTTATATGGGTAAAAGAGGCACCTGGAACTTTCAGTGAGTTCATGACATAAGTTTCCTATTAGAAACTTAACCTTAACTATAATGTTATACATGGGGATGTTTTTGTTACTGGCTTTTTTCTACTTCAAAGTTCTTTTTTCTTCTTCTCCATCCATCTCTTATCTTTAGCTTCGTAAATTCGTGGGTGGGCCAAACTGCTTGTCCACTTGACAAAGTGTTCACCTTTGTTATTAGTTCTTTAATTTCGCCCACCCATGCAACTTATATGAAGAACGAGAAAAAAAAAACAGGAAAAACAAAATGACAAAACACAAAAATCATGGCTCATCATCATTCAAACTAAGAAAGTTTATTTATTTATGTAAACTAGAAGAAGAAGAAAAAAATTGCAGGAATTTTATTTATGATGAAAAATATACTTGAAAACAATATGAATTGTTTTCATCAAGAGTGAACTTCACAACAAACGAAGAAATAACTTAAATTAATAAAAAAAAACGTCTGTTGAATAAATGTTGTGAATATTTTAAGGCTTTTTCTTTTATTGGCTTAAGGGTACAAAGACGCGCGATACTAGTATCTGACCTTGTCTAGAGACTGTTGCGATACAGTTACTAGACTGTCCTAGGTGTCCTAGATGTCCCTAGGTCTAGGGACTGTTGTGAGACAAAATTTCCGTGTCTTTTGTATCCCACCCGAAATGGAACGCCTGGTACAATGTTACGCAACATTTCGTAGTGTGGACGTGTTGCGAGACAAGGAATTCGTCCGTCAGTTTATATAGTGGGGACTATATAAACTGACGGACGAATTCCTTGTCTCGCAACACGTCCACACTACGAAATGGACGAAAGGAGAGCGCTTGTGGACAATTGAGAAAACTCAACCCGATAGAGAATTTGGGGGCGACTGAATAAGCGCCAAATTGAACAAACGCCAAACTGAATAAGCGCCAAGTTTTTGGCTTTTATTCCGTTTGGCGTTTCTTCCATTTGGCGCTTATTCAGTTTGGCATTTATTCCATTTGGCGGTTATTCAGGTTTTTTGTAAATTCTGATGGTCCAAATATTGTGAGCTTTTATAGACGTCAGACTGTGCAGATTTACAAACAGAACATCCTAACCTAACCAATCCTAACCTAACCTAACCAATCCTAACCTAACCTAACCAATCCTAACCTAACCTAACCTAACAATGTGTTTATCACATTTTGGCGGTTATTCAGTTTGGCACTTGTTCAGTTTGGCGTTTGTTCCATTTGGCACTTATTCAGTTTGGCGTTTGTTCCACTTGGGCATTTATTCAGTTTGGTGTTAGTTCAGATTGGCGTTTGTTCAATTTGGCGCTTGTTCAATTTGGCGCTTGTTCAATTTGGCGCTTGATCAGCGCCACCAGAATTTGCACTCAGTGTCGTGTCTATGGGATGTCACACAGATTTAGAAATTAGGCGTGGACGTGTGACAATGTATATAGATATTGTCTAGTTACAAATTATCTCGACAGTCGCTGGACAGTCCCGATACATTGTCACGCGACTTT
Source organism: Brachycybe producta (assembly GCA_036925085.1). Lineage (NCBI taxonomy): Eukaryota > Metazoa > Arthropoda > Diplopoda > Playtdesmida > Andrognathidae > Brachycybe > Brachycybe producta. The sequence goes on along the minus strand of JAUPFP010000010.1, from coordinate 1,213,705 downwards.
GTATCTAGGCTTTAGAAGAGACTTTTGAAGCTTTTATTTGAAATGTTTTTACTATTTTGAAGTGCATTAATAAGCTTTAATTAGCATCTCTGAAGAAATACAGCAAACTTTCCATATACAAAATGAAAATGATCTTTCAGTTTAGAATGAATGTAAGAGTTTATCTGCAAAATAAAAAGCTAAGAATGGTTAATAATAAGGATGATGATGATGAGGCTTAATAGAACGTGATATATATAGGTGGTTGAGTTTGTTTTCAGCTGTTTGTCTCTGAGTCCCTAAATATATATACTGTATTGTATGTACTGGATATAATAGGGCCAATGTGCTGTTTGTTTGATAAAGAGAGACATTTTGTCTCCATTTTTACTTTGTTTTATCTTTGGGCTGTTTAACTTGAACAATTTGAGCGGAATTGTGAACATTTTCGGTGTGGATATAGGATTTTTTTTTCTTCCTTCATTTTTTTTTTTTTTTTGTTAGTTTGATTTTTTTTTGCGGGTTTTATCGGTGATCAAACAATTGCTTGAAGGAAATAGCAAAAAAAAAGTAAGTCAAGAAAAATAGAGAGAGAGAGAGAGAAAGGTGATTGTTTAAACACCCAATTGCATGCAGTTGCAATGGCCTTTTTTGTTGGTCAAAATATTAGCTCGATTAATGTAACTTTCGAAAGCTGTTTGTTCGTTTGTGTTATATTTTTAATAATTATTATATATTTAAAACTCATTTTATAGCCCCCCCCCCCCAAAAAAAAGGACAATGATTACTAATATTATTACAGTTAAAGACGATTCTATGAAATCCACTATATTAATAGGAAAAGGGGAGATTTCAATTGCGCATGTGCAAAAACAAACTTCGACACACAAGTTTCATAAAAAATTAAAGGTTTTCAACTGATCTACCTGAAAACACTAGAGAAAAATTCTGGAAAAATCACAAAAGTCATAGAAAACGTAAATAAAAATTCCCCCTTCCATACGTTTTCATAGTCACTTTCCTTTTGTGCAAGTTGCACGACGGGTTTACTAGTATATAAAGATTTGGTTGAGACTCAGTTGATCTTGGACTTAAAAATCTGCTGCTAATGTTTTTAGGTCTCAACCCGTCTTGTGTGTGTGTGCATTATTTTCATTATTGTGGTTTTAAAATCTAAAAGGCCCTCGTCGAACTCTGGTTTATTCTGTCTTTCAGGAAGACAAATTAAGAGAAACTTGTAATTGAATCATTTAAGGATAATTTCATGTTGTTATCTTTTAAAATAAGCTTTTATGCGAGCTTAAACATGTTTAAAATGAATCAACTTCAAGCGGACGATATTTTTTTAAGTTTTTTTCTATGAAAAATTTAATGTAAAAGATATCAACATGAAAATATTATTAAGTGAATTCTTTTACTTTTCTAGTTTCTAAGACGCTATCAATTTCTCCTTAATGTCGCTCTTCTGAAAAGAAACAAATAATCAGATTTCGATAATCAGCTGTTTTTTAAACAACTTAAAAGAGAATTATTATATCGTCATGTTTAAAATTGTCTATTTTGAACAATTTCCTATATTTGTGGGAATGAAGTGTAATAAATAAATATGTTGGGATTTTATGGATGTTGGATGATTGAAGTATGCATTTGTGTGTGGGTGCCACAAAATGGTGCCCCTTTTACACTTTTCTCCCTCACAGGTCTCCTCACAGTTATAGCAAGAAAAAAGGTTTTTTTTGTGTGTGTTTTCCTATAGCCTATTTGGATTTATTTTTATTTCCTGTGCAGAAAATTTGGCGCGTGTTTTCTAGAGATTATTTCTTATATAAGGATATATAGAGTAATGGGGGTGGGGCGAGGAGGGTGAGAGATTGATGGGTGGTTGGGTTAGGGTAAAGTGGTGCAAATGGTCTGTCGTCTACAATAATCACCTTGGACGATGGAATGGCACGTTACCATTTGAACGGTGATCCCATCTTCGTGACATGTCTACATCCTGGGTTCAATTCTGGACTTTTCATATCTCTCACTCACTAGATGTGTGTCTTTGCATCTCTCTTCTTTTTTCTTCTGTTTCCTTTCTTTTCATCTTTTCAAAGTCGTCCCATGCACGTTCATGCAAATGGAGGATTTTTTTTTTTGCTTTTCATTCTTCTCTATACGTTTATTTAGATATATTATAAAATGGATATACATGTATATATCCATTATGTATTCAGATATCAAGATTTTTAGAAGAACTTCTTCTCGCAATAATTTTATTTACACACATATATAAAACAATTCTATTTAGATATCTATCTGTACATACATATTGTACTGTTTTCACAGTGAAGACAGGTTTATTTGAGCATATTGATGAGTAATTTGCCAAAAGTAATCAGTTACTATGAATAAGATTACTTTTTTCTCAAGTAATTAGTAATACATCACGTTGCGGTTTTTTTTTTTGCGACTGTCGCGATACAGTCCCAAAACATTGTTTCGCCACAGTGTATCCCAATATGCACTTACTACCCTTTAAATTCTGAAATAATAAAAGAAAACATTAAAATGGTGTTTTGTTTCTATAGGAATATCTAAGGAGGAGGACTATTTGAATTCTAAAATTTTAAATAAGATTGTATCGTTTGTGTGTGTGTATAGATGGTTATAAATAGACTCCAATATATGATGAGTGTCTTTTCTTTATGTTTGTTGTTTTCTGCTTGAAACTGTTCTTTGTATGTGTGTGTGTTCTATTATCGATCGATTGATAACACAGTTTGTAGTCAGAAATTACAGCAGAAAACCTTTTTTTTATTTTTTACTTTCAGGGTTTTTTGGTCCTATTCGCCTAAAACTATAAACTATATATATCTCTGTCTACCTAATTTCTCTCGGGAATCTTGTTCTCTGTATGGTTCTTCTTCTTCTTCTTCTTTTCTTCATAAACCAATTTAATCAGTTTGAAAACTGCAAATGAAATATAATGAGATGCATTATAATTTAAAATTAAATCCAAAGTGCACGCCGGGTAATAGTATGTGTTTATTAAATGGAACCATTACCATTGTAAAAGAGATCTGCTATTTATATGAGCTATTTCATGTTCTTATATCAATTGTAAAATAGCTTAAAAACGTCTCTCTCCTGCGTTAGGCCTATTTAATTGCATACAATTAGGGGGTATCTTTAGGCTTTTTATATCTTTGGCTATAAACAAAACTAGAACAAAAAGAAGAAAAGACGACGGGGGTTTTAGAGGTTATATAGTCCAATATAAATCCTTTTCTTGTTAATTAGTTCTACTTATTACCAGAGATTTATTATTACATTATTATTATTATTATTATTATTATTATTATTATTATTATTATTATTATAGGTCTTTTTAAATAAAAAAATGACCTGCAGCTGTTTGTTCTATGATGAGACTTTATACGTCCAATTGCACATTGGAGAATATCTTTTCCTTTTTTAATGCGAGAAAGTTGAGCCACTTAATTTGATTTTGTGGTCAAGTTGTTCATTAGACACCCAACAGTTTAAACCTCTCGCCTTGTTAACGGTTGTATAGACATCTTAATAAGTTATTTATTGAAAAACCACTGTTGAAACTTGGGGTCTAATTTTGAAAGCCATAAAGAAAAATGTCCATTAGCCATTTGAAGCTAAAAGACTTAAGTTGGTTTTAAAGTGTAAACGGGGGGGGGGGGAGGATGGTTATTCTGTCTTTCAGAAGCAAAAGGAAGATAAACTTGAATGTGTTTTACAAACTAGAAAGGTAGCTTAAACATTTAAGGATTATTTCATGTTTGATATCTTTTAAAATATGCTTTTCATGTTAGTTTGAAAATTAATATTTTGAAAGTTGGATGCAAATACTAAAGTACTTTTTCAGCTTTACCATCTACTTTTTAACATACTTTTTCATTTCTCCTTAGTATTACTATTGCTCTTCTGAAATGCAGAAAAAAACAGGGGTTTTATTACAGAAAGAAAATAAGATTGTCATATGACGGTAATTTGTCATATCTAGCGCATCACCTTGTAACAGTCACAAAAGCAATTTACAAAATATTATTATGATGCAATTATTGTCATTATTCTGCCACTGACTGGTGTACAGCATCAGGGCACATCTAAAGGTATGACTGTCACAATTTTATGACTTTTTCTGTCCAGAGTTCGCAAATCAGCTGTTCAAAAGACAGCTTAAGAGACTAGAGGTGCTGCGTGACTAATAATCTATAATCAATCAATCATAAAGTGAACATATGATTTTTATTTACAAGGTGTGCAATTCATATTAGGCAATTATTCTAAAAAAAAAATAAGTATTGTTAGTTAATATATTCATTTAACACTAAAGTCTTGTTTTTTATTTACAAAAAGTCTTACATGTGATAAAGGGCCTAATTGTGCATTATAATTAATGAAATATACAATTTTTGCAAAAATGCTTTTCTTCATCTTCTTCACTGTATTAGTAAAGAAATCGCATTTCTATTAGAAAAAAATTAAGTTTTCTCTTCCATGTATAGAAGAAATATATATTTATATACATTGAACATGTTGCGATTTTCAGCTCTAGTTTCCACTCGAGTGGTTCTATATAAACACAAGATTCTAATTAAATAAGATCTCCATGGTTACAAGCTTACAATCGTGAGAAAAATCCACGACCTTAAAACTCAGCGCTTTCTTCTTCTTCTTCTGCCATCTTTTCCATCTTTTACATTTGGCTTTGAGCTTTTACTTCTCCAACAAACAAAAAAGACCAGACATTTGATATCGATTTGTACCTTTGTCCAACCAGGTTGTTGTCTACACTATACACCTACAGTATATGCAATATACTGTAGCATCACCATTTTTGAGCCCCCCCCCCCCTCAAAAAATGGTGATGCTATATATTGCATAGTAAGTAGTGTGTGGAAGTAGAAATGTCCGTTGAAATCTTTAAAAAAAACTGAATCGCTATCTAATATCATAATATCAAGGAGCTTTTTTTTTTCTTTCAAAAAGGCACATGTCCGTATTTTGATCTAGCCTATTTTATTGCAGTTTTGTAATTGATTTTCAGAGATGAATCGATATCTGTAATATATTTTTTACCTAAGTTTTTTTTATTTACCTAAAAGTCAATCCAAATTCACGTTTTCTATCTCTAGTTTTAAATGTAGAAGAATTCGTTTTGCATTTTCTGAAAAATTTTAGTCACTGGACTAAGTCACTGGACTATATATATATATATATATATATATATATATATATATATATATATATATATATGTATATATATATATATAGTCCAGTGACTTAGTCCAGTGACTAAAATATATATATATATATATATATATATATATATATATACATATATATATATATATATATATATATATATATATATATATATATATATATATATATATATATATATATATATATATATATATATACATACATACATACATACATACATACATACATACATACATACATACATACACACACAGTAGATCTATGTGGGAAGGGAGTTGGGGGCAATTATTAATCATTTATAAGGTTTAAATTGTATTACAAATGAATGGTGCATTATTGCTTATATAAACCTATTTAGAAAAAAAAGTGTGACTATGTCTGGAATTTCATCTTTTCAAATCTTGTATTTTTGTGATGTGAACCCTCCAATCCCGGTCTCTACCACCACACCATCATTTGTATGAAGAATCATTTGTAACCTAGATGTATAGAGAGTGAGAGCGCGCCTTGTAATGGTCGCCTATACAAATTGTATACTGGAGGAATGTGGCAAACGATTCGCTCTAATAGGATCAACTTGTTCTCTCTATGTCGTTTGTGTGTACATTCTTCTTTTCTAGTCTACATGTACATATGTAGAAATATTACAGAGACACAGACAGACAAAATGTGTGTCGTTTTAAGGTGGGGAGGGGGCCATAATTGTCATCAAAATAAGTTGAGCTACTACTATTTACGTATGGATTTGCTTTTTTTTTGCACAGATACAATTTACTAATCTAATTTCACAGATAATAAATTGACCCGGCTTAACTAGATATAGAGAGGAAATAGTTTTTATATTCAGCTTATTTGAATGTGGTGGACGACATCCCCATTCAGTTATGTTTTATTTATAATACACGTGCACGAGAGAGAGAGAGACATTGAAAACGCGCACAATAGGTGACAAACAATATGAAGGAATTGGATTTCAGTTATGAAATGTTGCCTTTTTATTCTCCCTATATTTATAGTGTGGCTCGATATGGTTTTTCCATTGACATTTCATGAAAAACTATTTTAGTCTTTTTTAAACTTTCATAAAAAGTTTATTTTGAAAGATATCAACATGAAAAACATTTTAGCATTATCGTCAACTATTCTAGTTTGTAATACACTTTGAATTTTTTCGTAATGGTTCTCCTGAAAAACGTTCGCTTGAAAAATATAATTTTTTTTTTTCAAAACCGCGAATTGGACGAAGAGACCTCAGACTATAGAACATAATCCGAGAAGATGAAAACAAAATAAATATCTGTTCAGCCACCTTATAAAAAGTTATATTTTTTTGTTCGCTCTTTCTACACTTTTTACAATGCTAATATTTATTGGTGTAAATTATTTTCATATTGTTTACTAACACTTTTATCTGTTTGTGTGTTGTTTGTACGCAAATAATAGTTAGGTTGCCTCTCTCTCACTCTCTGTCTGTGTGTGAATCTGTTATTTTGCCATATTCGTGCACATTATCAGATTTTCTTTCCATCATGATGATGATGATGATGATGGTATTTTAATTTTGTACACTCGTTTATATAGTTGTGATTAATCTTATCCAGTATACACAAAAAAAGTATATATATATATATATATATATATATATATATATATATATATATATATATATATATATCCAAACATACTATATAGGTTTTTATATAATGGAGTGGGCGGAGTGGAATATACAATTACACATGACAAAGTCTACGTAAATATATATATATGGTTTTAAATTGATTTTGTGGTGTAAGTTTTTGTATTATAAATGAATGAACGAATGTGTTATTTTTAGGGGGTGGTGGATGATGTTACTCTTAATGACTTTGTTTGCTTTTGATTGTGTTTTTACTTCTTAATTAGACGGCAATTATAAATGTAAAGACCTAAAATAAGAGATCATCACCTGTTTGAAATTCAACCGCTTTCAATTCATCATAGACCTAAATCATCATCATCAACATGGGGCTTTTGTATTCATGGTGGTGGGGTATATGAATGTGATATACCTAACTATATACCATTAATAATATAATATGGGTCCTCAGGTTTATTCTTGAATGTGTGTGTTTGATAAAGAAATATTTGAAAATATTACTTAATATCTAAACTGAGAGGCAGGGATTTTCAAAATATTGCACATTTGCTAGACTAATGACACAAGTAAAAAAAAAAAAAAAAAAAAAAACAATTGTCGATTTTGAGATGAATAGTGAAAATCGACTCGCAGAAAACGTGTAATATTATCAGGAATAACGACACAGAGCGTAACTAAATTAATTGCTAGATAAATCTAAGATGGCAATGTAATGTCGATAATAGATGTAATTAAAGAATTTCAATTCAATTAAAATCTTTAAACCAAGTGAGTGCCTAAGGGTATGCCGTTAGTCTTGCTAATTGTGCCGCGAAATTTCATTGTGTTTATATAATTTAATATTTTCAATTAAATTTCACTTTATTTGGGAACAAAATAAAGGGAACTTCCTAATAACACAAGTACTAACTAAACCAGTGGTTTCCTAATTGTGTACCAGGATACACTATAATGTGCCAGTGAGTTTTGCTAAGTGTGCCGTGATTCCTCCAGGCATAAAATACTGTGCCATATAAGCAAAAAAGTCATAGTTAGGGAACCAGTATAGCTGCTTTAAACATTACTCTTGAAAAATTAAAATTTTTGAGTTGTGTCAAATTACGCTTACCACAAATGAGTGATATCACATTTTGATATCAATCGCATTGCATTCATCAATGGAATGCACAATTTTGCACACTGAAATGAAATCATTTTTTTTTAAATTGAGATGGTTATTTTAGAAACATTCTGTATATATATATAGGTCCTTCTTTTATTTGTTTGTATCCCTTGAAGGGGTCTCTTCTCCCTGTCTATATATAATAATAATATATAAAGATATAAAACAGTAGATGTGAGGAGGACTTGCCTCTTTATTCCAGGCTGAAGTAAAGTATCTTGTTATTCTGCTTTTCAAAGATAAAGAAATCCCTTCTAGATCCGAAGCCTAGGCTAAAACGTGGTTAAAGCCCCGTGCATTCATCACTCTCTCTCACACTCGTTTTCGCTTTTTGTTCATTGATTTTTGGATAAACGTGAAAAAGAGAGACGACGAAGGAAGAAGAGGGGGGGGGGGGTCTGTTTTAAGTTATGCCTCTTGGCGTGGATACGAATGAATTTGAACCATCTGCTCATGAATATATTAACAAATTATTAATACAGTGCTATTCCATATAGTGGGCCACATTTTTATAACTGGCCCTTTTTCAATCCTCTGCCTCCCCCCCCCCTTTTTCCCTTCCAATACGTGATCATCACGCTCTTTCATTTATATAGGATCTATAAGTCCTTGCGTATATTTTAAGTTTTTAACCTGCCTTCTGTTAATAATCTGCTGACAATAGGCCTTGTGTATGATTTCTACTAAATAAGCCCATGATGTAGTTGAATCTTCCATACTAAAAGTCTATGATGAGGCTTTATTTTAATTCATATGGTGAATATATAGTATGTAGGGCATGTAATGGGCCCGGCATATGCCAATGGTATTATTGATTTTTTACTCTTTTATTATTTCTTCTGTTTATATTGAGCATAACTTCTTCTCATACTGTAGCCGACCATGCACACAGATGGCATTTTGTATTTTTGGAATCGAAACGAAATAAAAGCCTCTCTAAACAGGTTGAACTTAAACACGAGCTGTGTTTCTGGTAACGATCTCTTTATGAATGAATTCTTATTTTAAAAAATTCAATCATAACTTTGTTTATTATACAAATGAATGAAATCTCTTTGTTTTAAAAAAAATGTGCGATCTGTAAGGTTTTTATAAAAATAGGCCTATTTAATATATTGAATATATTGGCTCTAAATTGAGACGTTTATACATCTCAGTAATTTAATTGCATTTGTCTGCATTAGCAGTAAAGGGGGAGGAAGGGAATTTGTGGGGATAAAATGAACATTGGTTGAAAAAAGGAGGGAAGGAGGGGGGGTGCGTATATACAATGAGCGAAATCGCCCTAATTAATTGGGGGCCGAACCCGCGGCTTTGTGAACTCGTGTTTATGTTTATCCCCAATATATATATATATATATATATATATATATATATATATATCCCGACTCAAATCATACAATCAATGCCACAGACGCCCTGGGAGGTTTTTGTGGGAGGGCAGGATTGAGTGAATAGGAACACAATTGAATGGGGGTGTCGCTAGTAATAAAAGGTGATCCTGGGGCGGAAAAGTGGGAGTCTGCTCCTTTTTTGATCACTATTCCTCAGATCGGTACAAATGATATTGAATTTGACAGTGTTATTTGGAAGGGGGGAGGTGGGTATAGGGTATTTATTGGGTTGGGTGGGGGTGGTGATGGGGGTTAAATTCGGTCACCTTCATACTATTATGGTGGGGGGGAGGGGGCTTAAGACTCACCGTGTCCGCCTCAACAATTTGTATTTCCAGTTAGAACCTTTAATGGAGTTGGATTTTCGTTTTTGTATTTGATATTATCCCCTCCTCAACTATTGAACTCACTAGGCATTGTTGAATCTCCCTTACTTACTACCAAACATCAGTTAATTTACACTCAAACTCTTTTCCCTTCGTCATAGGACACACCATATAAAATATGGCTGCTCCATCAGATGACTCCAGAAAATTTTAGATTTTGCATGTTTTTTTCTGATTTAGCGCCAAATTGATGAAGCGCCAACTGGAACAAATGCCAAACAGGACAAACTTCCATAATAAGGTTCTTTACAGCTAAACACCTCCAAGGTTTTTTAAGTTGGAAGTTGTTATGGACATTGCAAAGATGTGGATACATAGAGGTTAAAATTAACTAAGATTCCTTTCTGAAATAGATCTACGTGTTTAGAAAACTGAATAAAGCACCAATCTAATTAAACGCCAATAGAGATACATCTAAACGCCAAATGGAACAAACGCCAAAGACTTTGGCATTTGTTCAGTTTGGTGTTTGGCGCTTGAACTTGAAAAGAAGTGATTTTTGATTGAAAAACACATTGTGTCAGATGTGACTGGTGAAATTTTCGAACTCAAGTGTGTCTCTTCCGAATATCCGTGACAAAGAGCCCCCCCTCCCCCCGTCTTTTGGTCTTTTTGATGGACTGATGTTGTGTTTTGTAGAATCTCCATTATTTTCTTTCATAAAAATGTTGCCTAGTTTGATTAACATTTATCGAAAATTAAATCTTTTTTAAATTTTGTCCACTTATTTTTAGTCTCATAATAAGCTCATATTATTTATAAAATTCACATTTGTTCTTTATGAATAAAATGTAAAGATCGGGAAAACAAAAATAAAAATCAATAATTTTATAAAATAAAAACAATAATTTTTTTATGTTTAGGATTTTTAAATTTTCAAATAAACTCGTTTATTTCTTTTTGAAAAGTGGGTTTGGTGGGATTACATGTTGAGAAAACACCGTTCTAAAGTATATTAGCTAAAGAGAATTATCGAATGTGTAAGAAGATACGGGGGGGGGGGGGGGGCGAAGGCCTTAATATTTTGTTCATTGCTTTTCACCTGCAAGACTTAGTAAACATTCCATGAACATGGTAAACAAGATTTAGTAAACATTTCAGTTTTTTCTTTCTTTCAAACTTAAAGATGATGATGACGACAAGAAGTACCATATTATGAAGAACGCGTTTAGAGGCTAACACCATACGTATAGTTAAATTTAGAGTAGTTTAGATTCAGTAGAAAGAAGGACCTGTTTATAAGGGACCATTTGTAAATATACACACACCCAGATCATTATATCTAAATATATGGTCCTATATATTAATGGGAAACAAATGATTCTATGAGTTTTCCTAACCCAGAACCATTGAAATTGATGGTCCATCTATAAGGCAAAAAAAAGATGCTTTTTTTCTCAATCAAATCGACTGTTTAGAGGCTTAAATTTTAGGAGAACTATACTGTAGGTTAAGTGATAAAATTATTTTCATCAAGGGCATTATCATGTAGTTATGAATGATTCTCAACCAGGGTTCTGCTAGAATTTGCAAAACCTTGTAAATCATGGTAAAAATAAAATAGGCAATAAATTCTCTTGAAATATTTTATTCAAAAGTATGAGTTAATTATTATTTATTAACCCTATACTGCTTTACACGTCTATTTTGTAATTTACTCATGTCGAACCTAATTTGTGTTCAGCCAGGTACGGGTGCCCCGAGATTTTAAGAAATATTTCAAACCAAAAATTTTGGAAATCACTGGTATATAAACAGTGGCTCTTGTGAAAATGGCATTTATTGATCAATGTGGATCATTCAAGATATGAATACTAGAAATGTTTGTAAGTTCATGTTTTATATATTCCTCTGGTAGAGAACTCTAGCCTCTAAATAGTCCTTATAAGTTCGAAAAACATTTTTTTCGGCTTAATAATTAATTATTAATAGTGAGACCGAATTTTTAAAAAAATTGTGCTTATAGAAAAGAATATATAAAACTTACAAGAAATTTTAGGGTTCATCTTGAATGATCCACATTGATCAATAAGTATAATAAAATGGTACATTTTCACAAGGACCACTATATTGTATACTGATAACTTGATGATGATATTGCCCTTGATGAAAATAATTTTATCAACAAAAGAAAATGATTCTCAACCGGGGACACGTGACCTGATTCATCGAAATCGATCAATATTTAGAAGTCCAATGGGTGGGTGGTGGATGGGAGAAAATAACACACAATATATATAATATATATATATATATATATATATGTATATATATATATATATATATATATATATATATATATATATATATATATATCTATATATATATATATATAGATATATATGTATAGATAGATAGAGAGAGAGAGAGAGATCTAAAAAGCGGTGTTTTTAATTTTGAAATGTCCCCTCGAGGAATTGCAACTTGTGTCCCTATATATTCAGTATACACAGTAGTATAGGATTATATATGGTAGAAGTGTATTTCTAGGCCTATATATATATTTATATCAAAAAGCACTACTAGATCCACATCTCTCTCTCTCTCTCTCTCTCTCTCTCTCTCACACAACCTCTCAAGTATTATTCCCTTGTATTATACTTGTATATGTAGAGAGAGAGAGTGTCCTTAGATAACGATGGAGATGTATGCATATATAGAAAACGTCGGCTTAATACAGATGCAGACGGTACAGAAAACAAGCAGAAAATTTATATTTTAATATTTTATGAGAGAGAGAGAGAGAAATAGAGGAGAGATTATTGCTATAGCTAACAAGCAGCGCTATGTAAACAGAAGAAAAAAGAAAGCGTGAATGCAAATAAGAGCACGCAAATGGAAATAACAGACTCGTGCGTGTCTGCGTGAACGTATTACCATTCTCGTGCGTACGTACATACATATACACACGATGTGTGTGCGTCAAAGTAAAAAACTAGCAAAGCAAAATTAGAGCCATCGGGCCTGTTAACATGAAATGGTTTTTGCCATACACACACACACACACACACACACACACACACACATAATTGGTATATAGGCCTAAATATAAATTGATAAAAATTGTAAATCTGTATAAAGAACGATGTGATGATATAATGTTCAATCTTAACATGTTTCACATGATGACTCATGAGACAGAAAGGACCTCTCTCTCCTTCAGTTTGTGGTTATATATACTTGGGTCATGAGTTATGATGATGATAATGATGATCCTTATGTCAAATTTTTTGAACATATTCTCGCTCTTTTTCTGTACACCTACCTTATCTGTAATTTTGTTTCCTTTTGAAATTTCCTCAATACACACAAAAATATACACTATAAATATGTAGATCTCTATTCCACATTGAAATCTACATGACTATACATAGTTCTTGTTTTTGGAACTGGATCTAAAGGGCTTTAAATTTATATCTGGAACGCAAATTTGCATTGAAAGAAAGAGACAGACAAATGTACATATAGGGGGGGGGGGGAGAGAGAAAGATCACCTTATCATTATTCTAACATTCTCTCTCTCTCTCTCTCTCTCTCCTTCCCTCCCATTGGATACAAATGCATGCAAACATAATTATGCAAACTAACCAAAATATTGTTACTGTATATCTCTATACTGCATCTACATATATGAATATGAAAGTAAGAGAGGTTTCGGAATAAAGAGCTGGAGGATGAGGTTTGAATATATGGGTAGGTGGGAGGGTGGTGGGTGAGATTGCAAGTTGTTCAAATTTGTCCAAGACAAATTTAAATAGTTTTAAACGGACAAACGAGACTAGAAAACTATTGACTGTGGCTGATTAACAACAAATTTAACAAAAGCTTGTGTACATACATGTATATACATATACATGGATCCAAATGAGCCCGTGGTACAAAATGTATGTGTGTCTTATTGAACACACAATGTTGGTTATTTATCATTTTAAGTTCATACACAATACATATGTTAGAACTTATAAGCATGTTTATTTCAGACTAAATTCACCGTTTGTTTGTATAAAAACAGTATAAATTTGTGTGTGTGTAGACACATCAATGCAAAATTAATCGTTTGGTAGTTATTACGTTTAAATATATTTGCAATGAGATTTTAGATGCTATCTTTAAGCTCTGAATCTTAAGCAACTGATTCCAAAAAAACTGAATTAGATTTTATTTGAGCAGTTTTTAGTTTGGTCCTAATTTTAGTTTTTTTTTTTCTCCTCTGGAATTGTGTGTTGCATGATTGCCGTCATGCAAGGGGCCTGTTTGAAACTTCAACCAAATTTTAATAATTGGATGGGTTCAATTCGGTGCTTAAAATTATTACTAGAAAATTGTATGCATATTAATGCATTTTTGTGTATTTCTATGATTGAAGGTATGTATTTTTCAAAATTTTAAATTCCTAGCGATCGATTAAGCAAACCTAACAAACTATAAGGTCAAAAGAAGATAATAAATAGAAGGGGCCTAATCAGTGGGTTGTGGTGTTCTATTCTATAATTGCTGAAGAATTTTGTTATTATTGTAAATAGAAAACTGAAAAGGTGTTGTTGCCTTATAAATTACAATAGTGGCCTTTTAAGTACAGTGTGTCTTTTTTTTTTGTTGTAATTCGTTGGTTACATACAGTGGAAAATGTGTGTTGGGAAGGAGGGAGGGGGGGCTGGGTAGTCATTTCCGATTGTTTCTTTCTGTCAACGGTAAATAAAAGTTCATCTTTTGTGTGTCATTTATATGAGGCTTATTTATTATCAATATACTTGGACAACAACAACAAAAAAAGGTCATCTGTGTTTTGAATCCTTAGTTACAGCAAACTTCGAACTCATATTTCTCTTCCCCCCCCCCCCCCCCTTCTTTCGAATAAGACACCTTAACAATACCGATAATAGGTTTTGAAAAGAAGCTTCATCATAATATAATAATTTTTCGGAAGAAGGACGTTTTCAAACATGTCAACAACTGGAATATATTAGAAGCAAAAATGTGTTGTTGCGTGTGCGGTTAGTATTTATTTATGCAGATCCATATTTAGATCTATGTACAGTGTGTTTGAAATATAAACAGCAGCAATACAAATGGCCTAAATGTATATTTATACAGGGTGTTTCAAGCCATAAAGATACATGATATTATACACTTATTTTTATCATGCCATTGGCTAAACTTGTGTATATAACTACACTTGCCTCATCATAAGAAGACGTCATTGGGATTGACGTAACACTTAAGATTGTGTCATTTGGTCTAATATAAAAGGGATGACATCAAAGGTTTGCCAAAGTTTGAACAAAAAAGTTCTTGAATTCTATTGTTATTAACCATATTTTATTAGAGAAAATCACGAAATCCTAAATTTGTCGTTTAATCCCAATGACGTCACAAACTTCTTCGTACGATGAGGCTATACAAAAAATATGAATCGCAAATTTAAAAAAAAATATGTAGTTTATTTTAATTTAATAAACTAGAAACATTTACTTATAATTGTGACCTCTGTTTTATTGAAGTAGCCATGTTTGTTGTCTGAATCAATTGCTTAAAATAATTAGGCCTACATAATAAAAATATATAAAAGTGTCCTGCAACACGCACCCACTGCGACTCACACGTGTACAAAAAACGCTGCTACACGTCAGTCAGTCAAGTGAAACAAATTAAAATAATTCATACTTAAAAACAATAACACCACCTGGTGAGAGACATAATGACGTCATGTGTTTTGTTAATTAAAAAAATAGGCTTTGTTTTATGAGTGTGCCCCCCCCCCCCCCCAATTGCTCTCCATACAAAAAGGGGAAGCAAAAAAACAAAAGAGAGAATCAACCATTTATTTTGAATGGGGTTGGTTCCTCTCTGATGTGAAACTTCAACTCAGCCAGAATTTTGAGAGATAAATATTTTATTTCAATCCAATTCATGATTATCAATAATCATATAAACAAAACACAAAAAAACCGTTTGAGGCCCTTCTGACAAACGAGCCCTTAGGCTCAGTTCCCTGTAGACCTACTACACAAACAGACAGTGTCCTTTTTTTTTTTTTTTTGCAGAAAATCTGGGAATGTTTCTTAAATGATTTTTTCTTTCAGTAATACAGGATAGATAGGTACAAACAACATGAATCAAAATGAAAAGCAATGTGGATAGAGAATATATGAGGATATATAGAGAGAGAATGACTATTGGGAAGCGTATAAAGGGCTGATTAAGGGTGGATTTGGGGGGGGGAGAGGGTTGAACTTAATATGTAGTTTCAGAACAACGTGGGTGTGTAATGAGGTGTAAATGGAAAAGACATTGAAGTTCTATAGGGGATTTGTTGCCCTGTTGATTACATTTGAATTGTTGACGTGTATTCTTTCAGCACCTCAAACTGAAAATGGTTGCTAATTTCAGGGGAGAAGATGACACTGAGATTGAGGGGTGAGCTTTGAAGGTGCATCTGAGATAGGCATGTAGAGAGGAAGTCAACGAACCCCCCTCTTCTTTCTCTCCTTCCCTTCGTCCCTTAAAGCCGGATATTATTGCCTAGGGTGTACTTTGTATCTCTTGCTATTCCATATATGCTCATTTGTAGTCTGTGCACAGGATATTAGTCGAGTTCTTATACTTGTACTGTATTTTAGACCCAGAGATTTGAGTCACACACACTTGCATTAGCTCCAGGTTGTAGATGTATATATGTAGGGGGTCCTAGTTTTATCTGGATGTCAATATCAGTTTGCAAATGACAGGATTTTAAAAGTGTTTTGCAACTTGGCGAGTGATAAATCAGGATCTCATTTTGTTATTATTATAAATATGGAGTTTTTTGGGGGGATTTTCATTTCATCAAGGGTGGTGACTTGAAATTTTTTACTAAGTTTAGTCAAACGACGATAGAAATTTTAGTTCAGTTTTCTTAAAATTATTAGCAATTCAATTATGTCTCTTTCTCTTTTTGAAATGCTTAAATTTGTGTGTTAATTCGATCTGATGGGGAGAGGATGGTTTTAAATTAAAACTTGTAAACCGTTTTTATTCAAATTTCTTCAAATAGAAAATCCTTGGATCAATATAATGATCTTTATATACAGAGATGAAGAAGAGATTGTAATGCAAGTAGTAAACAAATGAACTTGTTTCAAGACTCCTATAGTAACAGTATACAAAACTGTATACAGTTTTGTATTAATTACTTACTAGAATGTGGATTTTCAAGCCGGAAAAAAACTATAGGATTAGATTATAGAAACGTGTCCTTCTAAAACAAATGTATAGGCTTATATGAGCCGTATAGGCCTATATGGTGTAGATTTTTATGTAGAAAGTAATTTTAGTAAATCTTTCTTTGAGTCAAAATGGTACAAATAGTAGAAGCAGCAGCAACACACAGCCACCTATAGATGACAACAACAATCGATCGCATTTTCCATTTCTTCTTCATGTCTATCAGGAAAAAGGACCCTTCATACTCACATAAGACCCTTTTATATATAGTGAAAGAGACAAGAAGTGTGGCATTACATATCCCATTATATGGGCTACGCATAAACAATAGGGCCAACTGGCCTATACCTTTTACATGAATGATGGTTTTAAGTTGTTCTGCAATTTGAATTGAGTTTGAGTTTGAGTTTTCAATGAAAATAGTTCTACATGAAATAAATATATGTAACGAGAGAATAATTAATACAATAAAATCTTACCTTAAAAGTGGAATGAAGGAAGGAGAAATATTTAGCGGTTGAAACCATGTGACAGTCTTTTCATGTTACTTGATGGACACATTTCATATGGAGACAGTTTTCATCACTGGTGGTTTCAGTTGACCTCCCCATTTACAAACACAGACACACACAGGTCATCAGACTCATCAGGATTACATCGGTAATTACAAAGCAGGAAGGAAGTTAGGAACCCATAGCCTCCTCTGATAGATATAGTCCTGTTGTCTGTTGCGGTGTCTCTTGTCTTCTGCACAGTTGCCTGCATTTTGTCGCAAAAGTGAAATAACATTTGCTTTTGATCAGAATGCAATAAAAAAGTGATACATGAAATAGGTGTCCACGCACTCAACAGTATATATTAAAATTTGAAGTTGTTGTTGTTGTTGTTATGGTTGTTGTTGAAGAATTGAATGAACTATAATAGGAAGACAAAAATCTAAACGGACGGACGGAACTAGAATATTCCGTGATGTGATCGTTGGTTGGTGTCAATGGTAGACAGTAATGAACTGTGGCCAGTGAAATCAGCGCATTTTGTTTGACTATGGTAGCGATTGTTGACTTTTGGAAGGCTTAGAAAAATAAAAGCTGTGCCACGCTTGAGAATATTTACTGTTACTAGGCCTACAGATCTCTAGATATTGATCATACAATATAAAAGTAGCCTAACTAACACCCCCCCCTCCTCCTCACAACCACCCCTTACATACAAACACCCATTACCCCATTCACACTGAAACTTCAACACAAACATGAGCATTATCTTTAGTTATACATTATGTAAGCAAAATTGTTTTGTTGTTGGCTCTTGAGTATTTTTTTTTTCTTCTTTTCATCAACCTTATAACAAATAGGAGAGAGAGAGAAAAAAGGTTTTAAGGCCAGGTTTATAATATATAGACCAGGTGCAATTGGCCTCTGTGCAGTAATTATTCAACGATGGTGGTCCAAGAGATAGATAATTTTTTTGCACCATTCTGTAAAAGTATGCCTATAGGTGGGGGGAGGTAGGGTGGTTGAAAATATGCAAGATCTCTTCTCTGTGTAAGATCTACGTGAAAAACCATATACTGTATAACCAATATGAAGAAATAATCTATATATAGCCTTTGGGAAGGTTTTAGATAAATAAATGGTCTCCTATATCTTTTATTAGTTAGAAGTGAAGGTTGGAGAGAAAATGGTCCACTGTTCGATTCTTTACAGAGTGGAACTGAAATGACAGTAAATTGTTGAAATTGTACTAAATTATAAGGCTTGTTTGAGGGAATTAACTCTTATTTTGTTATTTTTGGGATGCGCAATGAAAGCGGTGATCACACTGGCTATTTTTCTCGCAAGAAATAAGTCAAATATTGCTGTGAATCTTACACAGTTTCTTGCAACGACAACAAAAACGAAAGGTCAGCCAGCGTTGTCTGTTAAGGCGCGATCACATTAGCAATGTGTTTAAAGCAAGATTCACTGCAATGTGTTTTCTTGAATTAATTGCAATTGCCAATGTGACAATACTCTTGCAAGAAAACACGTATATCTTCATTTTTGTTTTGCAAGAAACTGTTTCTTATAAAATAGCCAGTGTGATCGCCGCGGTGTGCAAGAAACCACTTACTGTATTTAAGTCTTGCAAGAGTATTATGGAAATTGGCAATTGTAATTAATTCAAGGACACACATTGGAAGGAAGGATGGAACCAAATCTGAAACGATTGCAAAAAGAAATTCACAACAAAAGTGTTTGTGTGAAATAAATGATTTTTATGTTAAAACCACCGGATCCCCTTAACTTATATGTAGGTTCCATTAAATTCATGTTGTATGCAACTTTTATTTGCATTATACAACTAAAACAACAAAATAAATTATTTTGATTGCTCTCATTCAGTAACTTTTGCTATTTTTGTTTTTGTTACTTGTTTATATTTTATTTCAATTTGCCTTTTCTTTCTTTTTTGGGGCACAATTCATTTTCTGTGTTGTGTTTTCTCATTTTTGATGTCTGGAAGCAATCTATCTCTCTCTTTCTCTCAAATATACAAACAACATATTTCTTCTTTCTGTATAAGAATTATAGGATATATGTATATGCATTGTATATACAAATCGAACAAGTCAAATATAAGAAGAGTTGAGTGAGGAGGGACTCTTTCTTATTTCTCTTTTCTCTCCATTTTGATTTTTTTTTTCTCGGTCGATTTATGAGTGAATCTTACTTCTTTTTTTGTTGTCGTTATGTCTCCTCCTCCTTCTTCACCTCCACCTCTCATGAGTATACACAAAAGATGATGCATTTTATATTTTATGAAACCTACTCTATTATGCATAAAAACATAGAGGAGAGGTATATCTATGACAGAATTCCTAACATAAGATGATGATGATGATAGATTCCATTTTTGGTCTCTCGTATCTTAAGTGTTCGCTCAATTGGAGAAAGAAGACCTAAAATTTAGAAATATTGTGTCCCATATAAGTCAGGCATTGTTTGGCACATTGAGGGAGAGATATAGAGAGGGAATAAACGCATTTGTATTGCCCTTTTTATTGTGTCTATTATTCCAGACTTATGAAACGCCCTGTATTTTTACCTGTTGCGAATATTACTTAGAACCTCAGTTGTTTTTATTATGTGTATTGTAGTGAAAAATGTCATTTTAAAGTTAGAAACTAGAAGAGCAACTTTTATGATAATATATATTTTAAAATAAACGTTTCGTCTTAGTATAAGAATTGGGGCTTATAGTCCTACATCAGAACATATTTATTTCATAAAAATGTACCATGTTACATGATAACAAGGTTTAACGTAATAAATAACAAACGCAGAACTTTTACTCAAATATAAATTCAAAAATGTGCAAACTGTTTTTTTTTAGGAATTATGCGTTTTATGCAAATAGAAAATAATAAAATGCAAAATGTGCTAGAATATTTTTCATTTTATGTAAATAAAAAGTAAATATTATATAGCAAAAGCAAAATTAATTAAATAGCTGACATAGCAATTTACAGTCAGGATTATCAGAAGCAATTTGAAGTAGTTTCGGTTATCTGGAGCCAAAAATAAGGCCTTTTGATGTGAATTCAGCATTTGGAGAAACAGTGAGTGTGTGAGGCCTTCTGGTGCAATATATATATAGGCGCTAGAGATCTATCTAAAAAAAAGTTTTAAATATTTTATAATCTTACAAAATCTGAGTTTCAATTGCATTTTCACTTGAGCCCATAATAGGTTGACGTTTAAATCTGTATAGGTCTATGTATATATATATAGCCATATCTCTAGATGGACCTCTTAAACGCAAACCCGCCCATCCATCCCCCCTTTTCTCTCTATCCGGGTTCACTACTACTACTACAACTCAGATCTCATAAAACCCTCAAATGCCATCTGATTGAAAACGGGCACGTGTGCCTTCAAGGGCCCTTTAGGGAATGCTCGCTTGCACGTGCGTCCGTGGCACTGGATTAAACAGTCTCTTCCTCTCTCTCTCTGAGAGACGATGTTATCTTCGATTGCACATCATGAGTTTTATTCAGCGAGACGAATGAGATCTAAACATTTGTAGGTTGGGGGGGGGGGGCTAAGAACATCCTCCTCCATTCAGTCTGTGCTGCAAGTCCATTCATTATTAATATCCACCATCTTCATGCATGAATGCCCTTTCTTTAATTCAGTCGAAATTTGAAATTAGACTAAATTCTGTGTTTGTTTCTATGTCCTTAGGCAGTCAGTACTCCTCTTGGCCCTCCGCTCCCTATATATATATATTTTGTATATAAAAGAGAAGGGGGAATATAAATTTTATATACACTGGATTCAGATTGTTCCTTTTGTTTATTTCCTGTTCAAAATTTGAAGCCGTGAAAACTATTACAATAGAAACTAAACTGAAATTTCCTGAATTTTTCCCGTTTTTCTGGTCACACCTATCAATAAATTGTGACACAATGAAATTATAAGCTTTGTCATTAAGCTCTATTTATTAATTCTATTTTTTTTTTTTAAACTCTTAAAAGAAGGCATTTTTTGTATTTTTAATGTTGATTTGCAGAGGATTTTATGCATGATAATAGACTTGTATTAATTAAATGGCTCTTAATTATCTGACAATGCATTATTTCAGCTGCACCAGAACACACTTAAATTGTTATTGGGTTTATATAGATCTATTTGAGTTTTGACAATGTATTTTCCATGCTGCACTTGGACTTGTCCCTCTGCTACAGGTCCTTCTTAGCTGCTTGCAGAATAATTTTTGAAATTTAAATTTGAGGCCTGCCATTTTTTTTTTTGTATTTTTATTTTCATTTGAGTCTTTTTGTTGTTCTGATGGTCAGTGATTTTTACTAGAGGCCCATGATGATGAGGATGATGATGATGATGGTTGCGCATGCGTAATTTGGTGCCACTTAATTATTACCAGGGATTGAATTATGTATACGATTGTGTCTCTCTAGAAAGCCAATCAGACAAGACTTTTTTTTTACGAGCAAAAGTTGTTTCTAAGGGGTCAACAACACACAATTTACAAAACGAGCTCTAGGAAAAGGGAGTCCTATATATACATAGGCCTATCTCTAGCTTTTATATTTGGAGAATTTGCTGCCTGAAGCTAAGCGCAGCCGCGTGTTTGTTAATGCTGGTGCGCGCAATGCAAAGTGATTAGCCTGAAATATGTGTAGATATATCTACCTAAAAATCATATATATACACACACATGTATCACATAGTATTATGACTATATGGTATTCGTATATTTATTTCCTCTTCCATTTCTACGAACTCCCTCCTCCTCCTCCTCCTCTCTCACTCCCTCATTTTACTCATGAATTATTGAAATGTTGAAAACCTGTTTCATAAACGAAGATACACTCCATACCCACATGCACCTTTTATATTGAATCAAATTTAAGCTCTTCTTCTTCGTCATGAACAAAAACATTCACATAAACACCAGTAGGCCTACTGATAATCAATTTAATACATTTTAATTGAAATCTGTTTTCATAAAACCCAATCAAAATTGCTGATTTCAACAAATACGGTTCTTGAAGAAGTTTAAACTATATTGTGGTCACTGTGTGATATGCACACAATTAATGCATATTATTATTTTATTACACAGTCTGATAATGGACACACAATGACTGGAAATGTCAAGAAATTAGGAAATTTTCGTAAGACTTAAGAAAAAAGTTAGGGATATTTCATTATTATAAATATGAATGAAACTTGGAATTGGAAAAGTCAGTGAATTTATTTCCTGAAATTTCCATTCCAGTGATTCAAAAAAACGACGCAACAGGCCTAGAAGTCTTAAAAACCCTAAAAGGGGCAAAGATTCAAGAATTTGTTAAAATTTTCCAAAAAAAAATATGGAAAAATAGGGTTGCAACTTAAAATCTGGAAACCTGGACAAATGTCAATGAAATCAGGGGAAAATGTATATATAGGACAGTGGTGCCCATTATTATTACAACATACAGAAGTTGTTTTTTGGAGAAAAAAGAAAATGTCCAACTTTGGTAGGAAAAAAACCTGTAAAAAAACAGGTAGGTGTAATTTCCTATATAAAAATAGGTAGCAATCCTGTATTATGTTGTTGTTTCACAAGATATCAGTTAGTTTTCCTGTGTTGAGGGAGTCGGAAATACATTTGACCACATAAATTACATGTATATCCTATAGGTGCATATACCCAGTGTAGATTTACGTAGAATTATGCTATATTTATATATAGGTTACTATATACTCTAAAAGCTTTACGATTTTTTTCTTCTTATTCTTCTTTTCCAAATTTTCTATTGTTTATCTAAGCATTCTATGTATGATGATGGAAGTGATGATTTCATGAGGCCCTGTGTTGACATTGCTTTAATGAGATTATCATTCAATGCATGACACTCTCTCTCTTTATATTTCTCTGTATTTCACTCGGGTGTTCCAACATCGATGGGGTTTTTTTCTTCTTCTTAATTATTCGCTTTATATTCTTCAATAGAATCCCATGAGTAAACCTCCAAAATGTAATACGTAACGGGCCCTATATAGAATCCAAGATGATCGTTTGCTATATTTAGATAGGATGACGTGAACATGTGCCAGTGAGGAAGAAGTATATGCAAAAAAAAACAGGGAGGTTGGGTTGGATACACACACATTGATGGTTAATTTGTTCAACAATGCACTAAGGGACAATCCCTACAGGATTACATAAAGATCATACCACATATAACAATATATTTCAGCATGTGGATCCGTATATAAAGAATATATATATATATATATATATATATATATATATATATATATATATATATGTTAGACAAAAGAAAATGCCTATTGCAAGACAAAATCATTGGACCCTTTTCACATTGTCTATATAGGGCCAAAATCCAAGAAGAAAACGGGAGTATACTTCAACTTCTACGTGCGCATGAATTCTCTGAGCAGAGTTCTAACATAGATAGAAAAACATGATTTTATTGAATATTCTTTTGAGTTCATGGTGGAATGTCTTATCAGAAGGTTCAATTGACAAGTTTTCTTCTTGTATTTGGACCTTGGACTTCATTTGATGTGCTTTCAGAACTTGATTGGGACAAGTTACTTGCGAAATGCATGGTTAGTTTTTGTCTTAAAATTTCCTAAACAAATGCTAGAAAGCTGTTATCCTAAACCAACTTCAGGTTGGTTAGCAGTGACCACTCTTATCATGGCATAGACATTGGGTTTGGTTTGGTTTTTGGCAATGCACATCGCACGCTGCTGCACTTAGACTCTTTTTGTTCCTCCGCAACAGGCCTTCATTTTTGCTTGCAGAATAATTATTCAAATTCAAGTAATGAAGGTACAGCTTTAGTTGCGTGTGTTCTGTAGAGCTATAGGCTTTACATTTTGGTTAAGTTTTTAGATTGGCTCAGGGTATATGATGTGAGATTATGAGTGTTACTTATCATATCTATAGTTCCATCGTGAGAGTAGCTGTCATGAAAGTTGTGATAGTTCACTCTCATGATAGCAACTGTCTGTAGACACGTCTTGAAGTTCTGCCATGACAGTATGACGTCTACTTCATAGATATCATTGAGTCAACTAGTGTTGCCTCTCCCTCTAGAAGCCAAATCTCCCTACAAAGTGGATATTTCCCTATCCAAGCGGTCACACAACAACTATTACTATCAACTATCTAGTCAAATGGGATAGTGTGATAGTGCTATCGCGATAGTGACTATCATGTGGTTTTCACTATGCTAGTTCTCGCGATAGTTACTGTTCTCATTACAGCAACTATCGTGACAACTATCATCTTGAAAACGGGGCTTTAGTGTTGTGATTTCCTACTTACAAAATTGACAGTTGAAATTGTCTCATGTTGTCTTTAAATAATGAAAATTAGGTCTTTTTTTTTTTTGCCAAATATACATATCAATGAAATTTACTTCCCAACTCAGTCAACACAAAACGAAAAAAAAATGTCTGCTAGTTTTTCTCTCACTTTGGTTGAAGTACATATGATGCTTGATGCATATTTGTATAGAATTAGAAATGGAATATTCTTGAAGTTTATTTATACATCCATTATAATATACCTCATGCAACAATTGTTAGTATAGATTATTTTATGAGTTTTATTAACTTAGTTTAATTAAAATCCGATATATGTACCAAACATTGAATGGTAGTTTTTTTATACTAAATTATAACTCGCCCACTGTTTAATCAATGCTGTTATGACTAAATTATAGAATCAATTCAAACAAGCCTTTTTATATATATTATATAGTAAATATTTGTCATGTTGTAACCTATACACAACATTTTAAATGTTAAATTTTCTATGAATCAGGACATTTTTTATGACAATTGTTTCTTTGTTGAGTATCTATATCAGTTTTTTTTTTCTAGACGAAAATTTCACGAAAGCTGTGATCACATTAGCTGTTTTTCCAGCAACTGTTGCTGGTGACACTACACTTGCGCCACCACTGCTTTTGCAGACACCAAATTAGTAGTTGGCAACAATAGTAAGTGGATGTTGCCTCTACTTAGTATGGTGAGCAGAGGGGACAAGCAACCCTTGGTGTGCCAGCAACCACAATCATGTGATCATAATTTGGTTGCTCGCTCATTTGTTTCCCTAATTTCCACCAGGCCTAACTGTTTTTGCTTTGCTTGTCTCACCTGGAGCTAGTTTTGATTAACCAGCTATACATTAAGCAAAGTGTGAGTCTCTTTATGGTTTGTGAACAGTGAACACACAGTTTTATTAAAATCAGATTCTGTAACTCTCTTTTCTCTCTCTCTCTGTCTCTCTAAATATATATATATATATATATATATATATATATATATATATATATATATATATATATATTTTAATTAGAGTCGCAGTAGATCCAAAGTTGCTTGTAACCAAAACAAATGTTATAAATTGTCACCTATTTTCTAATCTGGAATGATAATTTTTTTTTGCGATAAGTCTGATGATGATGATGTGTATCGTCGTTGGCCATGATCTATCGCACCATTAGCATAATTTGTAAATTTCTACTTTTATTGTATGATTATACTGATTATAAAACATGGGTTTCAAAAATAGAAATTTTCTATTTGTAGTTGTATGCGACTATAATAATAATAATAATAATAATAATAATAATAATAATAATAATAATAGAAACGTGTCTCGCATACAAATGGCAAGTGAACTTCATTATTGTTATTATTATTATTATTATTACTATTATTATGATAAAGAGAGGAGGACGGTTGTTTTGGTGTGGTCATTGTCTGGGCTTTTGTATTTGTAGGCCTGTATATATTTTTGTAGCTGATACTGTGCAATGACTACACGTATATAGCTGGTGAACGACAAGAAGAAGAAGAAGAAGACCTGGAAGACAAGGACCAATGTAAAAAAATGGTCTGCGCTTAGTGTGAATGAATGAATGGGTTTTGTTCTCTCTTCTCTATGCAATTGTTATGCAAAAGCTGACATTTCTTAAGGAATCTCAAGTAGAGTGAGTGAGTGAGTGAGAAAGAGAGCTCTTCAAACTAGAACATGCATTTTATAAAAATGTTACTTCTATATGTATCTTCTTATATATAGGCATATGCTTCTTATTGTTGCAGTAAGATTTAACAGGGGTAACAAAAAATCCTTTAGAGGTGTGCTTGTTCGTGGACTTCTTAGTTTATTTTTATTTTGAGATTGTATATTATATTCTACCCGAGAGATGCAACATTCTGCTCAATCTTCTCCAAAGTGTCTTGTGTAATATGCTAATTAGTACTACTATACGAGTATGTGTGTTTCAATAGGGGTGTGGTTTTATCTGGTCTGATTTTCATAAAGTCATAATTATAACTTTAGTAGATTGTAAGCTATTTAGGCCGGGATCACACATGGCGTGAAAACAATACAAAGACATTTTTCGTGCTTATGTGTGACATTGTTAGATTTATATCATCTGGTTTTGAAAATACATTTCGCATGCTGCAATTGAACTCTTGCCTCTCTCTCTCTCTCTCTCTAACAGGCTTTCTTAGATATCTTGCAGATTGATTTTTAAAATTAAAAAACCATTGAACGCAAAGGAAAACAGAAATTTTAAATTATATTTTCTGCGTGTTTTCTTGCATGAGTGACTCAAGACTAAAAATGATTCTGAAAAGAAGAATGATTACCACAAATTTCACAATAATTTCCAGATAATCTGATTTAAGAGAAACGTTTTAGAGCCTAGGCCAACATCACACACGCAGAAAATGCCGACTGAAAATAGAATTAAGGCAGAATCACACACACACACTGAAAAACCATCAGAAAATAGAAATAAAAAAATCAGAATATTTCTATGGTCTTTTGTACTGAAAGCTACATGGTGCTTCTGCTAAATGACTTTACAAAGTGAAATTCTGTGGGATATTTACTCACAATTCTAGTTTCTAACTTTTTTTTCCTTACCGTAGCTTTTAAAACGACAAAAGTTTACAAAACTTTAGATCCAACTTTGAACTTAAGTTTTAGATATAAGAAATCTTACGAATTTTCAGCAAGGTAAAACCTCTTTTTTAATATAATTTATTTTCGTTATGTGTTTTCTTAATTGTTGTTTAGAATTTATTGTCACCTTCGTGTGGATGACTTTTTGCATCGAAAACTATAGTCAATATAAATATTATATAGAGAGAGAGAAAGAGAGAGTCGTAAATGTTGACGTCCGCCCTTGATGGTTGTTTTATAATTGAAACGGGTCAAACATTTATGACGGGGGAGATGGATATAAACCCTGAACTAGAGATAGATGGAAAGATATAGAGAGAGAGAGATGGAGATAGATGGATGGATAGAGAGAGAGAGAGAGACAAGAGGCCACACAAAGTTCCATTCCATACAAAAATGCTTTGACACTCAAGTGCCAAGTTCTCTTCTCAATTCGTATGTAGAGAGAATCTATATTCTACATGTGAAATAAACAGCTGCAATGACTCTCCCTCACTCACTCCATACTTAACACCCCCATCCTCAGCCCCCCTTTCTCCTTTCTATACAACACCCACACCTTTTCTTTGTTGCTCGTTTAGTTATGCAATTTCATGCTTAAAATGATAATTGCTCTATTTATAGGGTTTTATGGTAGGAAAAAAAAATCTATGGTAAATTCTAAAAAAACGTTTCAAGTCTATATTAACTCGTGTCAAAGATCATTGATGTGATTTTTAGGTAATTCGTAAAGTAATTAAGCAGGAAGAAATTAATTTTGTTTAAACTACGATTACAAGTTTGTGGCGTGCTGTGGTGGTGGGTAGTGGTGGTGTTGAAGCTTCCGATTGCATTCTATTTTTATAATAAGAGATAAGTTTGAAGGAAACTTTTGTTTTAAAAAAAAAACAGCATAAAAATAGAATTTCAAATACGGACACCTGAGTAAAATACATTTGAATTATCAAATATGAATCTGAATGAAATATAAAATACAGTAAAAACCCGTTTAACATAACACACTACGATACGTACCCATCCCCTTCATGTCCCTCAACACATTAATAACCAATAATTTATATAAATTGGAAAAAGTTATTCAGGTGGTTTTAAAAGTGTAAACGGGAGACCTCTCGAACACTTGATTATTTATTCAGATTCTTCAGGGGCAAAATGAAAACAAGAATTTCACGTGTTTTAGAAAAATGAACGGTTATATACCTAGCTCACTTACGAATATACCGATAATTTTCATGTTGATATCTTTTAAAATAAGCTTTTTGTGTTATTTTAAGGTCCCACATGCAAATGTTGCATATCATATGGAACAGAAATCAAAAATATTTCCAAATTGGGTGGCTGTGTTATGGGTCCATCTTAACATTATTTGACGTTATAGCCTAGGTATATATTTAATAAGCAGCTTGTTTGCATAAGAGAGAAAGAGGGAGGATTTTTTTTTAATAAAGTGCCCAATGTAGATCAGTCAATTTTCACATTCTAAGTTGCATGTTGTTAATAGTTGTTGCCAACAAAATTAATTCTCCTTTTCTTAAACGTTTAATGAAATGTTTCATAGAAAAGTTTACTGTTTTTTCAATTAAAATTTTGAAAGTGGAAAATCAGAAAACGATTTAATTTGGTTCGTTTCTTGAACTCATAATTCTTCTGTCTTAACCGGTGCAAAATGAAGATAAACAACTAGAAAGTGTTTTAGAAACTAGAAGGGGTAGATCACAATCCACTTAAGGATATTTTCATGTTTGATATCTTTCAAAACAAGATTTTTGTGCCAGTTTGAAAATGACACAACTTTAAACAAAAGGTCTATGAAAATGAAATTGAAATGAAAAAAATCCTTAAGTGACCCTTAAGCTACCCTTCTAGTTTCTAAAACAATTTTCATATTTTTTTCTTAATTTTGATCCTTAAAGATAGAATAATTAGAATAACAAAATCATAAAAAAATTTATCTTGAAAAATAATTTCCATAAAAATACGTGGATCAAATTCATTTACTATTCTAGTTTCTACATGTAAGAAGCCGTATAGCTGTGAGAAAATTTAATAATTTGTGGTTTTTTATTTGCATCTCGCTCTATTCTAATAATAATAATAATAATAATATATACTATTGAATCGATGGTTTATATCATTCTTGAAATGGTGTAAGCGTCTGTTGTTTTATTTATTTAAAATAACATAAATACAAATAACATATTCTACAGTGTGTAAGTGAACATAAAAAATCTATTGTTATAGTTGTTGAATTGGAAGAACAAAAAGTGGCCCATCGTCCAAATAGATTTATTTCTACATTTAAAATGGTTTTATAAGCAGCTGAATATCGAACTCAGAAGAGCAAAACTTGAACATGATTTGGAAACTAGAAGGGTAGTTCAACCATTTAAGGGTATTTTTATGTTGATAATCTTTAAAAATAATCTTCTTATGGATAACAATTAAAAGCGGACGCCGCGGTGGTCGAGTGGTCATGTAGTCACCGCTTGTGTCATTGCGAAGTCGACGTTATGTGGTGCAGCCGGTCATAAAACACTATCTCTCAATTCCGGGCCGATGGGCCCATCATTCTCATCTCAAATTCTCGCATCATTCATCGTCATCATTGACCGACCACGCGCTATATGTGGGACGTGGTCCAGAGACAAAAAAAAAATGGGTGACAATAAAAATATCATCTGCTGTTAAAATTGGATCATTTTTCAAACTCACATAAAAAGC
This sequence comes from Brachycybe producta, assembly GCA_036925085.1. NCBI lineage: Eukaryota > Metazoa > Arthropoda > Diplopoda > Playtdesmida > Andrognathidae > Brachycybe > Brachycybe producta. Next base: position 1,183,465 of record JAUPFP010000010.1, on the reverse strand, counting down.
TAATTTTGAAAGATATCAACATGAAAAAAACCCTTAAGTAATGGAACTGCCCTTCTAGTTTCTAGTAACATTTTCTAGTTTCTCTTAATATTGGTTCTGAAAGACAAAAAACCCAGAGTTCAGGAGGCGTTTTAAACCATAAAACCACCTTAATAGCAACATGCTGTAATGAAAATGTCCCTATTTGATAATATTAATTTTTTTTTTAAAAAAGTCAAAATTGATTGCTTGTAAACATTTCTTTGCTGTTGTTATCTCTCTCTTTCCTGTCACGTGAACACCTGATAAATTAGAAAATTAAGCAACTTTCTCATCGGTTGATTGATGTCCGTTCGTTTCTCTACATATTTTTAATCATCATTTTATATAAAAGGAATGTGGAGGAGGAGGAGGATTTGGGTGCTTTTTTGGTGGTGGTGGTGGCGGTGGTGGTGATGGTGGGTTTTCTCACCACAAAATTCTTCTTCACTTAAAAATATACCACCTTCTTCCCGTCATCCTCTTGTTTTCAATACTGATGGTTTTCAGTGTTTGTTTATTATGTACAATATTCATTTAGATTTTAGATATGCCAAGATCCCTAATGAATGAATGAATGAGTGAATGAATGAATGTGTTTGTGTCCTGTACAAATTAGTGGTCGATCTCAAGAAAACCACATTCATTCATTCATTTCTATCTCTGTCTTCCAATCTCTCTCTCCCTTTCTCTCTCTCTCTCTCTTTCAATCTCTCTCTCTAATTATCCTCATCTTTTTCAATGGAAAAATTATAGAAGACAATTTCTAAATTTAAATACAAATTATAACATTTTATCTGTGTTTAAAGCAATTTCTCTGTAAAAAAAAACGAATCCTTCGTCTAATATTTCAATAAGAATCGAATGATAGAATTTCTAAAATATTCACATGAAAGCCTGGAGGTGGTCTTAAAGTGCCCCGGGTTCCTCAAATTCTGCTTCTTTTTTTTCAACTACATAATTTAATTGAAAAAATTAAAGTGTTTTAGATACTAGAAGAGTAGCTAAATCTTTCGAAATAACCGTTTTATTTCAGTTTGAAAATGACCCAACTTTAAAATGTTTATCTATATAAAAAGTTCATTTTGAAAGATATATCAACATGAAAACCCTAAATTGTAAGTGATTCAGCTACCTGTCTATTGTTACTAACATACTTTGAATTTTTTTTTTTCTCAATGTTGCTTTTAACCTGAATTCTAAAATTATTAAGTTTAGAAAATATCTAAAAAAAAAAAAAATTAAATAATTAAAAATCATGATGTTTTTCCAGTTTTGTGTAAAAACATTAAAAATGCATTCAGATTACTTAGGGGAATCGGTTGGTTCCTTTATTTTTATATAACCATATATCCTTAATATAAGACCTGTGCATGCATGGCCCTTTCATTCGAAATTAGTTTGTGTTTCACTCTGTACTAATATTAAATATTATATTTGTCGTGTGAATTTATCGATTCGTTTATATAGTTAGTTATATCTATACACTATATAGTACTTATAGATCCAATAAATAACATTAAAGAGGGTTTTTTTTTTCGAAATCATAGTTAAAAAATTCCACCGAAGCTATAAATGTAAAAATAGCAACCCAAATGCAATTTTTAAACTGTTTTTTGTTGTTGTTGGTAATTTACTAGTAAATGTTTATCAATTTATGTTAATATTTCAGGAAAATATTTATTAAAGTCAAAAAAGTACGTCTATTTTAGAACATCTTCATTGTAAAAATTTGATAATTTTGTCTTAAACATGTTTTTTTTTTAATTATTAAAAATGTTGTACACAATAATTATGTTTTTAATTTATTCAAAGTAATAATGTATTCTGAGATTATGACCATTTAACAATAAAATCCTAGAAATTACTATACTGAATAACAGTGTAGTCATTTTCAGGATCTTTTGTGATTGGTTTTGAGCTCATAATAAAAATTGTGACTATTGTTAATAATAATTTGAATAAAAGTTAAGACAAAATTGACAAACTTTTTTTTTTACATATAGAAATGTTCTAAAATATAATGTAGGGTCCTACTTTTTTATTTCAATAATAAATATTTATATTAAATTTTGAATATTAACTTTACCGTGTGTGGATAGTTGCTACTAATTTTTTTCCCCATATAATAATAATAATTATGTTATAAATAAGTTTTCAAAACACTGAACAACAAACACATTAACACAAATGTTGTAATTTCAAAAGGAATTTTCTCGACGAGATAAGAATTTTTTTTATTTATAATTATGGCACAATAATAATATTAATAAAAAAAACAAATGACTGTTGTTTTGCTTATTTGTTTTTTTGCAAATTTCTCGACGTTTTTGAGAAAAAAATTTACATAAAATTCCTTAATTTTTTTTTGTTTCTCTTAAAAGGTTTTTTTTTGTTGTTCATAGAAATATAGAGTTTGTATTTATATATTTATATTTATATAATAAAAGGATGTGATAAAAGAAGAAGAAGAAGAAGGGGCCCAAATGCAACATTGTTATATACATACAAAAAATGAGACTTTTTTTGAGAAAAAGTTGAAGGGATTTCTTATTTTAATCAATGATATAAAGTAGAGAAATCATCAAAAGTGGTTTTAATAAGAGAGAGACACTTACTTTTTTTTTTGTTTCATTTTGGGGCACGTTACATTTTCAATTGTTTTTTTTTTGTTTTGTTTAAAAAAAAAACGATATTCTTATAGAAAACAAAAGAAAAGATAGATAGAAAAAGAGATCTTTTTTAATATTTTTTGTTTTTGATCTTCTTCTTCTTGTTATCTTCTTCATTAAAATGTCTTCTTACGTTCAATAAGAGATTTTTCCTTCCTTTTTTTTTTTTCTCCTTCTTCTGTACAATTTTGGGACACAATTGAAGTTATAAACGTTGTTGTTGTTGTTGTTGCAATGATGTGGGACCATCATCATCATCAACATCATTGGGTCCTTTTGTTTGGCATTGTTTTCTTCCGGTTAGGCAGCAAAACCATCTTCATTTATTTTGGTCAAAAGTCTTGATTTGCTTCTTTTTTTCATTGTCGGTCGGTCATCTTGTGTCCATCACACGAAATTCCTCAACAAACACAATCACCAAAAACACAAAAACACACGGGGGAGGGGAGAGCATGTTGGTAAGAGTAGGGTCACTAAATGATGGACTTTTGTAGAAGGGTGGGGGGAGGGAGTTCTTTTTTTTTGTTCATGAGAAATTGAAAAAAAGGTATATTTTATTCGCGATTTTGATGCTAACAAATTTTGTATAAAAACCAACAAACGAAAAGAAAGAAGAAAAAAAAACAAGAGATCCTTAAAATTCATTTCATTCTTTTAACCCTTTTTTAAACCGTGAAATCCAGGTGAAAAAAAATGATAGAAAGAGAGAGAGAGGATTGGGAAAAGGTGAGGGAGAGAGAGAGAGAGGGAGGGAGAGAGAGAGAGAGAGAGAGAGAGAGAGAGAGAGGGAGAGAGAGAGAGAGAGAAAAGTGATCAGGTTTATTTTAGCTTTTTTTTTTGTTCTTTTTTTTTTTTGTATTTGGGATTCTAATGACTATGATGATGATGATGATGCCCCTTAATGCCAACTCTTATGGACCCAGAAGAGAAACCCGTTTGCGCCCTTTTACATAATTTATACATAAAATTAAAAAAAAAATATGTGATGAAAATAAAAAAAAAAATGTTATTTATCTCCCATCACCAAAACAACCATCTTATTTTTGTGTTTTCATTATTTTGTGCGTGGTTTTTCTTTCTTTCTTCAAGAAAAAAGTGGGTCCTTTTCTTTTCGGCCCCCCATCTTAAATTTTGTTTGAGTTTTAAAACAACTGATAAAAAAACCAAGGAATGGAAATTCATTAAGATCGTTTCAAAGTGTAAACGCTCCTCGAACTCTGGTTATTCTTTTTATTATAAAAGGCAAAATTTAGAAACTAGAAGGGTAGCTCAATCACTTATATATACGGTGTTTTTATAGTGTAAACGCCTCTCAACCTCTGATTATTTTGTATTTCAGATGCAAAATGAAGAACAATTTGAATGTGTTTTATAAACTAGACGGGTAGCCGAATCACTTAAGGGTGTCTTCGTTTTGATATCTTTCAAAATAAGCTTTTTTATGTTAGTTTTGAATATGAGCCAACTTTAAGCAGACAATGGTTACTTTTAATTTTTTGTCTATAATTCAGAAAAAGCTTATTTTGAAAGGTATTGCACATGAAAATCCGCCCTTAAATGATTGAGCTACCCTTCTAGTTTCTAAAACACTTAATAACTTTTTTCTTAATTTTACTCCTGAAAGGCAGAATTAATCATAATTCGGATGGCGTTTACACTTTAAATGTAGACCTATTTTCATGTTGTTGTTTTTTTATATCTTTTAAAATAAACTTTTTATGTTGTGTTTCAAAATGACACAACTCGTAAGCAGACAGACTTAAAATTTTTTTTTTATTAATTTTTGTCTTATTTTGAAAGAATGAACATGAAAATAGTATGAAGCCCGTTCTAGTTTCTAAAAAAAACACTTTCAGTTTCTCTCCATATATATATTGCTCTTTTGAAACGCAGAATAATCAGAATGTTAGAAAATGATGAGCTTTTCAAATTAATAACAACTTAATTCTTTGACTGACTGACTTTTTTTTAATTAAAGATGTGGGTGAAAATTGAAAAAACAAAAACAAAACGAGAAAAAATAACAAGATATATAATAAACATTTTATAAAGAGGAAACGGTTGAATGGTGAACACTGGGATACATGGAAGTCTGATAGTAAGAGGCATTGTCCGTGGTTAGTGAGGCGGCCGAAGAGGACATTGGCGATAAAGAACCGTACTGAGCATACTGACTCAAATCGCACATTTTGATGTCTGCTTTGCTGTCCATCGTTATCAGGTTGTTTATGGAGAACGGATGACTGGTTGGGTTATAATGTGGATCCGTTTTGAGGAGTCCACCGGGTAGAGGTGGTGACGAATCGGACATGGGCCTATGGTGAGGATGTAGATGACCACCATGATGTGCAGCAACAGCTGATGCATGGTGGTGGTGCATAGACATGCTGAAATGGTCCGGTTGACCGTGACCATTGGCCGGTGCACAACGATTATCGTCGTGTGGATGGTGGTGGTGATGTTGTTGTTGTTGCTGCTGTTGTTGTTGTTGCTGTTGTTGTTGTTGTTGCTGCTGGTGTTGATGCAATTTGCTCAGATGATGAGAATTCATAACGATACACTCCTTAGAAGGATCGTGATCTCCGGTTGGCGTCGATGCCGTCGAACTGTCCTTACTAAGACTTCCGTCTTTTGTACTTCCGTGTATCGAACCGGGATTCTTATGCGATTGACGTATATTGTCCTTTTTATCGCATTTGAATCGTTTCTGACGTCTTAGGTAACAACCGTTCTCGAACATGTTTCCCGATTCGGGATGTAACGCCCAAAAACTACCTTTTCCCGGTTTGTCGGGAGTTCGAGGCACTTTGACGAAACAATCGTTAAATGAGAGGCTGTGCCTTATCGAATTTTGCCATCGTTGTTGATTTTGACGATAGAATGGAAACAGGTCCATGATGAATTGATAGATCTCGCTTAGGGTTAACATTTTGGAAGGCGAATTCTGTATGGCCATCGTTATGAGCGAGATATAAGAGTACGGTGGTTTGGCGTGCGTGTAACTACGCCTATAAGATTTATCGGTTCTTGCTCTCTGCAAGGCCGATGCCGTTGCATTCGATCCGGCAGCATTTCCAGGCGGCGACATATCTCTGTTCATTGAAACGGGCGTTAGAGCACCGTTCATACTGTTCATCGGACTCATACTACCCATACAAGCCGAACCCATCGTGTTCATGTTATTCATTGCTGCCGCTGCCGAACTTAGCGAGTTCATGGTACCGATCGAACCGTGCATCGTTCCCATTGATGAACCCATACAAGCTGCACTTCCGCCCATTCCTATGGAACTCATTCCACCCATGGCTGCAACAGCCGCCGATCCCGCACTCATACCCATCGAACCGGATAAACTCTGAGGAGAATAACTCATTCCCATGTTACTCATACTGTTCATGTTGTATGAGCTTGACATGGTTCCCATAGAACCCATACCCATTGAGTTCACATTGTCCGTGTAACCTTTATGAGACAACATGATGAAATTGATCGGTTGAATTCGATTGAATTAATCGTTAAAAAGCCTCGATTAATAAAAAAAATAGGCCTATATGGCTCAAAATTGCACTTTTTTTAAATCCAAGAAATGTGATGATGATGATGATGTCCTTTTTCTTTGTATATAGCCATGCATAAATTATTAATAGTTGATTTTGAGTCCTGAGAAACCTGTCAAGTAAAAAGGAATTTTAAAAAAAAATTAGAAAGGGTCATTGACGTGATGGGTCGTGGAGAGCCCCCTTATTAAATATATACACATCTCTCTCTCTCTCTCTCTCTCTCTCTCTCTCTCTCTCTCTAAATGGATTAATGAATTACAAAAGAACATAATTTATGTTCAATAATATAGGCCTTCTTTTTTTAAAAAAAATTAAATTAAAAATTGTCTTTTTACCTTGTTGTTGTTGCAGTTTTTACGATGCCCCTTGTGTCACATTTGCTGCAGGGGCAGCTACAATGCAAACCCTCAAGACCACTGAATGACCACAGCTGACCATCCTTTTAAAAAATTTCTTTTTGTATTTGAAAGTTGTGTGGGTGGTGCGCACCAGGGTCAATAATATATGGACCGGACCAGTACAGTGCAGCAGACTCAGGGCAAATAATAAACCACGATATTAAAAGGGGAGTGGGGGCCGCGGGCTCCAACACAATGTATATATATATATAGGTACTTATAAGACTGGACACATGGTCACAAATGGATAGCTCACATATATATACAGTATATAGAGGACTCAAGAGCTAAAGAGAGAGAAGGACACTCACTACGGACACCGAGACTACATGGCCAACCAAAATAGTATAATCTAGTAATACTAGCGTTTCACTGCAGCCGACTCTTGTGTAAATACCACGCTTCAAGAGACACACACAGAGAGAGCTCATGTTAAATAAAAGAGACGCCTTCGACCCCATTCTATATGCAAATTGAACTGCTATTCTGTATTTTGATTGGTTTCTTTTTAATGAGACCGCCCATTTCAATGCCAGCACTTCCTATAGCTTCCTATAGAAACGTTGACTGTGCGCAATGCCAATCAAAAAAAGAAGTTTCCTGCATGGAAAACGCGTCTATTCTCACAATGGCTAGAGACCACACCCCCCTCCCCTCCTCTCTCTCTCTCTCTCTCTCTCTCTCTCTCTCTTTCTCTCTTTCTCTCTTTCTCTTTCTATTCTTGCGTCATCAATCATGTCTTTCTGTGTCTCAGAATTTGTGATGACGTCACATATTGAGGGGTGGGGGTGAGGTCAGAGTGTATACAGGGTGGGCCTAATATATATCACCTGATGCACTTTTTACCTTTTTAAAATGATTTTTTTTAGAAGTCCTAAATGCGGTTTTTTTTCATAATTTACAGGGTGATCAAAAAGCCACTTTTTTATATAAAATATGTGACTTGTTATTATGATGAAGATGTGATACTTAACGACTAATGACAAATCTTGCAATGAATTTTATGCATTTAAAATAAACTTGTTTTTATGGGTTTCTTAATTTTTTGACAAATGCAGTTGTCATTGGGATTTATATATTTGGATTTTGACAATTCATTTTGCATGTTGCAATTGGACTTTTGTCTCTCTGCCGTAGACCTACTTGGCTGCTTGCAGAGTAAATTTTTAAATGCAAATTCGAAAATAAACAAAAAATGGAATATATGGTAGAAAATTGTTCATTTTTATGAAAATTCACAATTAACTATAAATTACTGAAGCAATTGATGTCCACAATAGTTATACAAGCCAAGAAAACCCTGTTTTTTAAAAGTGAAATTGTGTGATTTTGTGCAAATTTTCAAAACAATTATGCATTTTATACGTTTTGTGTAATTTTTACTATTTAATAGGTGCACTTAAATTAATTATCTTTAATTATGAATATACAGGTGTCAAAATTACATTTCTGGTTTGGTTGGTTTTGCATCCCTTTGTAATATTTGTATATAAAGCAATAGTTTCTTATATGGACCCTTAATATTTATCTTTTATGTAAGATGTTACTAAAGGGCCTTCGTAGCTTAAACTTGTTGAAAGTGAGGGTGAATATGAGCTTTTTTTTTCTATCTAAATGTAAAGATATAAAGAGCCTCGAATATACATTATATTGATGCAGGAGGTGGAGTTAGGGATGGATGGATATAAAAGACACACGAAATCTTCTTCCGTGCTTTTTCTTTTTTTGTTGTTGCTGTATCTTCTTATTTGTTAGAGGAGGCCCTGTGCCTATGGTGTTTGATATTAGAATTAACAGTGTTTGCCAGAGGACAATTTTGTTCCCATGAAATTGCTTGCTTTTGGATTAAATACATGCATCAACATTTTACTCCCTCCAACACAACTCAATTTTCTAACTCTTTTTCTTCTTCTTATGTAACGAATTTTCTTTATATATTTTTTGTACATTACATTATTCTGCCAATAGGATTACATGGTGGTAAACAATAAAGTAGAAATTGACAGCTCAAATTATACAGGGTGTCATCAAAATATGTTACATTTATACTTTACCATTTTTTTTTGTAGCTCTCCTCAAAATTATCATTTTTACTTTGATTATTTTTATATTTAAATGATTTTGGTCCTTTTAAAAATCGCAATTTTTATGTATGCTTACAGGTTGCAAATTCACCTATGAAACTAATGAAACTCAAGAGTTCAAGAGAGTCGTTTTCAGTGGGCCTAGTCATTCTATTAAGTGGCTCTGTGAGCGCCACGGGCGTGGTATCCGTGCTTACATCAATAAAGATTATTGTTCTTTGGAAAAGCTGGTTTTCAATATATTTTTAACGTCTTAATTAGAATAAAAAAACATCTCATAATTAAAAAATGAGAAAAAACCTTGATTGCACCCACAACTGGCAAATTGAAACTTAATTTATTCGTTAGGATTGTCGCAGTAATAAACTAATAATAACTATACCGCCGGAAAAAAACAATTTCCCAGTTGTGGATGCAATTAAAGCTTTTTCGCATTTTTAAATTATGAGATATATTTTTTATTCTAATTAAAACGTTAAAAATATTTTGAAAAGCAGCTTTTCTAAGCTACAATAATTTTTAGTAATGTCCACATTCACGCCTAAGTTTCTCTGAGTCATCTGGGTTTAAAAAGAAAACCACAGCCACCGTGAATTAAGAGATTCTCATAAATGGTTAGATGTAGTTAGCAAACGTTTTTGAAACACCTTGTATATTAGGTATTAGCACACAAAATTAATTGTATTCTTCCGGAAGAAAAAAAAAACAAATTTTGTGATTTTGCTTTATTTAAATATAGAGCCATCCATTGAAGTGTATATGTCAGTTTTTACAATTTGTTTATATTTGCTATAATTAACCGGAAATGTTTTTTTTGGTAATGGTGTCCACTACACTTTATTAATAAAACACACAGCCATATTTTTCTTTTCAAATTAGAGACACGTGTGCACAACTGTAAAATGGCTGTGTCTGTGCCCGTGGCACTTTTTTTTTTATTATTTGCCATCCATATATAGAAAAATCAATGAGAAAAATACTATATTGCTGCGTTTGCATTTGGAACGCTCAAGAGTTCATTTTAGGCACCAACAGATAGAAGAACCACGATTTATCTCTTTGGTCTTGTTTTTTTTAATAATAATAGTGGCGCGCCAAATTTAACAAGCACTAAATTGGACGAACATTATAATGAAAAACACTGAATTAAATAAAGGCCAAACAGAACAAGAGTAAACTTGAACAAACACCAAACCAAACAGAATCAAAGTACCAAATTGTACAAATGCCAAACTGAACAATCGCAACTTGCATAAACGCCAAACAGATTAAGCGCCAAACAAAAAAAAAAGCACGAAACAGAACAAGCGCCAAATGGAACAAACGCCAAAAACGTGGTGGCTGTTTTCATTTAACATGTGTTTCCGTTTAGCGTTTTTTTCTTCTTCAATTTATCACACAGCCAGTCACTTCCTAATAGACATGGCGTTTTACAAAAAGTTTACAAATATCGCGATTCTGTGGACAAGGAAACAATAGAGCAGATACTATAGGGACCGATTCTTTGAGGCCTTGTCAGTGAAAATAAAATATTTTCCTTTATAATGTCAGTATGTGTGTGTGTGTGTGTGTGTGTGTGTGTGACATATGTGCTTAATATTTCTGTTGTTGTAACTGATTGGCCTCTTTTTATGTGTTAGACTCCAATTGTTGTTTTTAAACAATAATTGTGTCTTTTGTTGAATTTTGCAGTTATTTTTATGAATGCCATTCGTGTTAATAGGTTCCTAGACTTTACATTTTAGTCTTAATTACTTAATTAGCTGAACTTTCTTGATGTTATACAGTATATGGACACGTGTGTTTGTGTGGTTCTTCCCTTTTTCTCTATTTTTTTTTACAAATATGTATCAAAAGATGATGGGTTAGAAAACAGTAAAATCATTTATTGAAATACAAAGCAAATGCACTAATATTATTTTATATGTTAAGTGTCTATATGTATAATTACCCATTATATTAATAGGCATTGAAAGTGTTCATTTGCGCCTATACATAAACGAACTACCATACCCACCCTACCTGAAAATACTAGAGAAAAAATCCCGGGAAAATGACCGCTTCCGTATGTTTTTATTAAAAATGAACATATACCTCATTAAATAAAAAATAAAGAAGCAATGCAGCGTTTTTGTTGCATTACATATATAGGTGACCCATTATGGTGTCTAAATGCTGTACATATTATAGTGTTAGACGCCATATATGTACACTTTTGCTTCACAATCGTACCTCCTTCAACATGCATACACTATATAATGTATAACAGCAAGGAATGCTACATTCTCTATAGTAGTTCTTGAGTATAGCACAGAATACAAAGCTTTGCTTAATTTATAGTCTTTCTTTTCGTGCAAGTTGCACGACGGGTTTACTAGTGTATATAATTAATATAAGATGTGGAATATATAGGCGATAGGGGGTGGGAAAAAAAAAGAGACTTCGATCGTTGGTGACTTATCACCTGCTGTACTTTCACCTTTACCCATCTCTGTATTTTAGCCTTGATAAAAATTTAAAAAAAGGAATCTTTATCTCGTGGGAAAATGAACATGATCCCAATTTTAAGAGGAGCATCATCACTAAATTGTAGAAGGGCACCTTCTCTCTTTTTCTCTATATTTCAAGAAAGGAAAAACTTAGGAAATGTGTGAACTTCGATTTGAGCCTTCTGAGTTGGTTTCCAACATGGAAAAAAATACGCTAAATCAAAGATACACAATGGAACCTGGTTTTTTTTTACATTTTGGATTCTTGAATTTCTTGTCCAGAGGATTTCAGGTGGTTTTAAAGTGTAAACGTCTCTCGAACTCTGTCTTTCAAGTAGAAAATTAAGAAGAACTTTGAATTTGTTTTAGAAACTAGAAGGGTAGCTCAATAAGTTAAGGGTGTATTTTCAAGTTCTCTTTCAAAATAAACTTTTTATGTGAGTTTGAAAATGGCTCAACTTTAAGCGGAGTACATTTTCTTAGTTTTAAAGTCTGTAAAAAGTTTATTTTGAAAGATATCAAAAATGAAAATACTATTAAGTGATTGAGCTACTTCTCTAGTTTCTAAATCACTTTCTAGTTTCTCTTAATTTTTTTTCCGCCTGAAACGTAGAATAATCAAATAGAGTTCGAAAATGAGCTGTTCGTTAACCATGTTAATTTAAGTTGAAGTTCAAACGACAAATTTCCTTGAATTTCACACATTTTTGCTAAGAATTAATAATTCTGAGCAGAATCTTCTCATAGATTGATTGATTCAGAGAAAAATGTTCCATATTTGGAACAATAATTTGTCACTTGTTAATAATATTCATTGCAAAAGAACAACCTCCCTCCTCATTCGATTTACATATGTAGATGTATTTCAAATGTTTTTTTTTTCTCTCTCTCTCTCTCTCTCTTTTTCTATCTATCCACGTCATTCATTACTATAATATATTTGACCTACGTAATGATGACTTGAAAGTGTGTGTGTGGTGTTTTTTTTCTGGTTTCGAGATGTAACAAACTTGTTTGTCTCTCTTCTCATCGTGGGTCAAATTGTCAACATGGTACATGTGTTTTATGCTGAATTATGGTTGGTGGGTGGCGCAGGTATGGGGTGGACGATGACGAAACTCGATGTCCTGTTCGCGTGTCAAATATGAATGTTTATCTACATACTAAGGCAGATAGATAGATAGAGAGAGAGAGAGAGAAAGGTAATGTTTGACCAAATGTCATCCAGACTTTGGATCATTGTTGACCTAGGTGCAGTGTGCAGCTTTGTCTATATATATTTTGTAGAGTCTACAGGTATACACAAGTGCATAGATGGTCCCAGGTCCTCATTTTGAATACGTCATTTCATTGTTTTAGCTTATACAAATAATAGAAACAGAGATATACGACGATTAAGTGGGTGGGATGAGGTGGATTCAAGGATAGAAAAAGAGAGAAATAGGTTTTTCATATACACTCTGAAAAGGCACAGGTTGCTTTTTAATTGTTATTTTTCATCTGTTTTTTTTTTGTTTTGTTTTATTGTTTATTGACATGTTTTTCTGTAATATAAGAGCTTATAATTATTAGGCCTTAAATGGCTTTTATCTCTCTCTCTCTCTCCCTTTTTATTGATGATGACCATAGAGTTAAGGCTTTTTTATGGAGCAGTGGACAGTTGGTTGCGAGAGATGGACATGGCCGTTCGCTCCCTGCTAAATTGTTTTTTTAAAGAAATTAATTTTAAAAGTTGATTTATAAACAGCTGATTTTTGAACTCTGATTATTCTGTCTTTCAGAAGAGCAAAATTAAGTGAAAGTTGAAATTGTTTTAGAAACTAGAAGGGTAGCTCCGGCACTTTATTTCGTTTATTTTATTGTATTTTATTTTTCTTTTATATATTATTATACCAATAAAGGTTAATTTATTATTATTATTATTATTATTATTATTATTATTATTATTATTATTATTATTATTATTATTATTATTATTATTATTATTACCTTAAGGGTATTTTGTCATGTTTTGTTATCTTTCAACATAAACCTTTTTTTATAGGTAAAATGCAAAAAAAATATCCTCCGCTTCAAGTGGGGTCATTTTCAACAAAGTATAAATTTCAAACAAAATATAAACATGAAAATACTCTTAAAAGGTTTAAGCTACCTTTCTAGTTTCTAAAACACGTTCAAGTTTACCTCCATTTTGCACCTGAAAGACAGAATAATTTATCAGACTGCAGGAGGCGTTTACACTTTAAAATTATTAAAATTGTACAAAAATGACATTAATTAATTGTTCTATGAATTAGAGAAAAAAATGATCTCGGCTGCTTTTTTTTTATAAAAAAAAAACCTTTTTCTATTTTATGGCAGTAGAATTTTAATGGTAACTTATTGCTGCGTGAAATCCTTACTACAGTAAATTCAGTTTAACAACAACCACCCTTCAGCCTGCAGATGTTTGCATTTAAATTTATTTTCCGGTAAATCCGTTTAGTGCTTGCAAATTTTCTTATACTTTAAACCACAGTATAGAACTCCGCTTTAACTATATGGTACATGAATACGAGTTATGAATATAATGAGGAATCTTTTAGGGGGAGAGATGAATCTGATGATTTTCTCTCTATGCATTTGGGGTTTAAAATGGGACACTTGATTAGCCCTCATGTCATATATGGTGTTCTATTATGCATTCTGTTGTAACAACAGAAGAAGAAGCTGCTGCTCTGGTGGTGGTGGTGATTTTTAAGGTTTTTTCTTTCTGGATTCTGAGCATTTTTTTTTCCATGTCTAGGGATTAGGTTCTCTCATAACCTAATCCTGTTAGAAGTCTTGCCCAAAATCAAACCATGACCAATGTGCTGCTACTGCGACAATGTCACCATGTATCATTCAAGGTAGTTCTGGCTACCTCTTGCATGATACTTGATTGCAACATCAGAAATACCATGTAGAAGTTTCGTTTTATTCTTCCTTCATTGTCATGATTTCATCCAGACTCTCAGCAAGTCAAGTTGACTGGTGAGCTTAACTTTCGAGTTGAGGCAACTCCAACTTATGTTGCCTAGTAGCTCTCTCTCTCTCTCGAGTCTCTCTGCAAGTGCAGTTCAAATAATAAATTGACAGATGGTGATGGCAAAAGCTGAAAATTATTTAGAGATTGCGTGACGTCACACTGACGTGCTGTTGTTCATACTTCTGCTAAAACTTCAACATGGATTTTGTTCTAGTTTTGTAAGTTTTGTTGTCAAATTAACACCCTGTACAATATGTGTATCCAGTATAGGGAGTACAAGTACATGCAGAAACTTTAGATTCATGACTGTTTTGTAGCCTTACAAACACATATCTCGATTATTCAGAATAATAAATGTGGAGCAATCTTTTGAGGCCAGGGGCTAAACTCTAAAGTTTAGGTTTGTTGCAAAAATCCTATGAAGATTTGGGTAAATGCAATACATTCAATTAGCCTAATACATTTTTATACGAGGTCTGAGCCTTTCTGAGGCATGGGTTTTTTTTAAATATCATTTTTAAGGTGCAATTTGCTACCATAAATTCTAAACCCTACTTTCTGCTCTCTGAATAATACCCACATTTCTACCTATTTGAGAATTTATACATTATAAAGCTGGATGTAGATGATCAATTTTGGCTGTTCCATCCTGGCTTGTTATTCCTGGATTTGTTTAAACCATTTTTGTTTGCCAAAATTGACCATCTGTACCCAGCTTAAAATAGGCCAAAAATAATTTTAAAACCAAAAATGAGAGCTGTTTGAACTGCATAATTTTTTAGCTGTCAGGGTTACTAGTCAACATGTAAAACCTGAAAATATCAGGTAATTAGAAAATTTTCAAGTGTCAGGGAGTTTTAACAAAACATTATATAAAACCAAGAAAAGTCAGGAAATTTATTTTCTCAAATTCTAATTCTAGTGATTCAAAAACGGCCAAAAATCTAAAAAATTAAATGCTCTGTAAAGCGCTAAAAATGGTCCAGGAGAGTTAATCGGGGCCCATAAATTTAAAAAAAACTTAAAAGGGACAATTCAAAAAAATTGGATTGAATATGGGAAAAATACGGTTCATATTTAATTGGGAAACCTCGAGAAATGTGAGGAAATTAAAAAAAAACTTTCCCAAAAAAAGTCGATGAAGTCCTACTAAATACTAGCAAAGAAAAACACATGTATAATGTATATAGCAATATCCATTATTACTGCAGTTTACAGAAGTTATTTTTGAAAAAAAAAAAACTGGAAAATATCCAACTTTGGTATAGAAAACCTGGGAAAAAGTGAGGGAATTTCAGAAATGAAAAGTGGTGGCCAGCAACCCCTGTATCTGAGTTCAATACTTCCGTTAATGAAGTATATATTTACGAAAACACCTAACCATAGGACAATATACATTATACACATAACATAAAGTACAATGTATATAACAAGTAGGCCAAATACTAATCTGCATGCATAATTTTGTTTTCAAAACAACATTTAACTTGTAACATTTGTTGATTCCCCCCTCCGTTTGAAATTCTCTTTACTTTTGTTGATGTGTAACTTAATAATGTTGTCTTTTGCAAGACCAATATTATTTTCCACTCACTGTGTGTGTGTGTGTACGGTATTGATGTTGTTGTTATTGTTGTTGTTACCAACAAAGAAAACTTTGCAATGATTAACAATAAACAAGAAAAACACAGGGCATATAGACTTGTGCATATTTATACATATTATTATTATTATTACTATGATAAACTCATGCAACTATCATGAGACCAAGATAAACTTCATCATATATTATTATTATTATGAAAACCCCTTTTTTCATATTTCTACAAATGTACATTATAAGCAATAATACCCCCCAAAAAAAGAAGAGTTGACAGATGAATTTAGCAGAAGCTTATTACAAGGTAATAAGAGAGTAGGGGGGGGGGTTAAAAACTGTTGTTTATTTTGTTCATAATGGCAAACGATTTGCGGTTTACCATCATCACTCTTGTTTATATAGTGGACTTTCATTATTAGGCCTATGATTTTGTACATATTTTTTTAATTAATTTCAATACTCGTTTAGAGCTATAAAACGAAAGAAAGAAAGGGGTGGAGTTAGTTGGGGAGGGACTTGTAAAACCAACTGATTATTATACAAAAATTAAATCCTGCATTCTTTATGTACTGAGACCAATTTAGATTGATAATTTTAACAGATCTTTACATTCCGTTCTGAGGATAATAAACAAGACGAAAATGTAAATGTAAATTTCGGTAAAAGACATGATTCGAGAAAAAGTCTAAATTAAGACAAGCTGAAAATTGTTTTAGAAACTAGACTGGCAGCTGAATCATTTACACAATAATTTATCGTGAGGTTACCTCTGACAATGATTGCCATATTATTGATAGTGACTTGAAAGCAATAGAGGCATGGTGTTCTAAATGGCAACTTCAACTTAATAAGGGAAAATGTTGTGTAATGAGGGTAGCTAGGGGAAAGAATCCAATAATATTTCCATATAGAATAGGGGCCATTCCACTTAATAACGTAGATTCTTGTAAATATTTGGGGGTAACGATTACAGCTAAACTTTCTTGGAAGCTGCATGTCGAACAGATTATTTCCAAGTCTATGCAGATGCTTAGGTTTAGTCAACGCGTTCTAAGAAGGTGTCCCAGGGAGGTAAAATGTATAGCATATCAATCATTAGTACGTCCCCATCTAGAATACTGCAGCTCCGTGTGGAATCCCCACACTGAGGACTTAGCTCACTCTATAGAAATGGTCCAACGCAGGGCTGCTAGGTTTGTTTGTGGTAAATATGGATATGCCGACAGTGTAACTAAAATGCTTTCAGAGCTTGGTTGGGATAGTTTACTTGCAAGACGTTCAGATTTTAGTCTTAATATCTTTAATAGAATGCTAGAAGACTCTTGCCCTAAACCTACTTCAAGTAAACTTTGCAGGGCATTATATTTGGGTAGGGGTGACCACTCTAACAAAGTTGGAGAGATTTTTGCACGAACAGATTCTTATTACTGGTCATTTGTCCCGAGGGCGATTCGACAATGGAACTCGCTTGCTGGGGATTTTGTGCAGGAAAAACGTATTTTATGGGAGTCATAATTTTGTTTTGTTTTGACAATGCATATATTTGCAGCATTAAAAAATATTGAAATTGTTGTTGGGTTTATATCAATAGGGTTTTATATTTTCTGGTTTTGACAATGCATTTTCTATGCTGCACTTGGACTCTTGTCCCTCTGCCATAGGCCTTTATGGCTGCTTGCAGAGTAATTTTTCAAATTCAAAAATTCAAATTTAAGAGTATATTTTATCATGTTGAGAACTTTTAAAATAAACTTTATGTAGACCAAAAATTAAAACATAAGTCTGCTTAAAGTTGAGTCATTTTTCAGACAAATTTAAAAAGCTCATTTTGAAAGATGACAACAACCTTGAGAATTACGTGATTCAGCTACTGTACATTTTTCTAGTTTTGAATGCACATTCAAATTTCTTTTCATTTTTCTATGCCTGATTGACAGAAATAACCACCGCTGTATTCAGAAGTAATTTTGTAAATGTTGACATTCCAGCTCTAAAATGCCAATCTACATATAACTCACGTAATGTAAGCCCTACTTTTATTTAACATTATTACACTTTTAATCCGTTTTTACATTTAAAAAAAAAATGGCATTTTATATTATTCCGTCTAGACGTATTCTTTGATTCCATAGTAGCTATATTACTTTTTTTGTCTTGTTTTAGTAGCTCTCATTAAAAATACTTTCTATATATATATAATGAATGGATTTGAGTCTTTTAGTAAAGAGTGAAAAGAGGCCCCCAACTCTCTACTAACAACATGGATTATTGCATCTGATTTGAATGATAAACTAATTTTCAATATTTGCTCAAAGTATATATTTGATCTGTAATTCAGTCGATAATTTCGATTTCATATCGTCTAAAAAAGAGAGAGAAATATAAATAAGTGTAGTCGCACACACACACACTCATATATACAACCATAATCTTGATAAATATTTTAACGAACATTTTATTTAATGTGTTTATGTTGACAATTGTGTTGAAGTGTAAAGACTAACGTTTGTTTTAGTCGTAACTTTGAGAGATATGTGCTTATTATTATTATTATTACTACCTCCTCGTACTTCTTTTTTTATTCTATATATATATATATATATATATATATATATATATATATATATATATATATATATATAGAATATATAAATAAATACACACAAGAATGAATCTCAAGCCGCAGGAATGTTTGCACAATTCTTGATTTGTTGTATAATCACAAACTTCAATGTGAAAATACACTTCAATATCATTGGCACTTTTATATATATTTATATTCATATATAAATATCTATAGTGCAAGTCCTTTTATCGCCTCTTTTACTGTTTGTGTTCTTTTTTTTTTTCTTCATTCTCTTAAATCTATTTATGCATATTTAAATACATATTAACAAAAAAGAAAAGAAACTTAGTGAAATAAGAAATAGACACCAAAAAAAAAACTGTTTTCTCGATAATATGACAAGTTTTTTTTTTCGTTTTTTTTCTTTCTGAGAAACAAATTGGGAATTTTTTTTCTGTATTTTATCTTATTTTTTTTGTTCTTCTTCTCTACTTGTACTTGTGTGTCCAAGGGTTACTTTCTATATTCACCCCTCCCACCTCTGTTGTAAAATATCTCAAGAAAGATGTTTGTTTTAGGGCTAGGCTTGTCACTGATCTTGAGAGGTAGATGGGTGGATTTAGGTGTATTTATATAAATATATAGGGAAAAAGGAAATAGGTGATAATAAAACTCTTAATAGGACTATTTCTGAAGGGGGTGGAAATAGAAAATATAGAGAGCAAAAAAAAAAAAAAGATTAACCACCAAAGAATGAAAAACTTTGTAAAAGTGGTCGTAAATCTCATTTCTTGTCTAAAATTATCTTTAAAAAAAGTGAGTGACCAATTCGATTGATTGATTCATTACTATGGACGTACGTCACTTCAAATCACGAAATGCCCCCAAAAAATACTAAGAAAATTAAAAAAACGTTTTAATAGAAAACAAGAACTAAACTGGATGAGATTATACACTTAAAATTTGAGCTAATCCGCAAGTTAACAGATATAATCTGAATAAGTTATTTATTCAGTATGAAATTCGAATAATCTTTTTTTTTTCTGAAACAACAGCTAAACTTTAGCTGTTTTTCAAACACTTTTTATTTTTTAGTTCAGATATATATCCATTGAGTTAGGTCTTATCGATATTTACAGTTTGTTTTGTGTAGCAGCACCTCTTCAATCATTTTAGCTTTTTTGGGAGGGCGTTTCATGATATATCACAGGTTGTGTCTTAATACAAACAATGGGTTAGGTAAATGAAAATGACAAAACAAAATTCATTTCACATTTCCACGTACAATTTATTCCTTGGAAACTAGAATTTTAAAATGTTTGAGATGACGAAACAAGCGAATTTAAGCATTAAATTATTTTCCCCCTTTTATTTTATTTTCCTACGTAAAAATTCGTAATTTTTGAATTATTTTCAGCTTTCTATTTTCTTCTTCTTCTTCTTTCTTCTTAATCGTGTAAATACAAAAATAAGAAATTATTGCAGAATCAATTGTTTACACACGTAGTTTGACAAATGACGTCACTTTCTCTTTCGATTTTGCTCACTACCTTATCGCAAAAAATGTTATTATTACAAATAATAACTCTGAAGGTACTAAAAAAAATATAATCATTCAAAACTTGTTATAGGTCAGATACTTTGTGCTTTTATTATACATACAAAAAGTATAGAAGGAATGACCTGGGAGTGTGATCCATTTTATTGATAATCACAATTTTTGTGCTGCAACAATGATATCTTTTTTAAAGTTTTGTTTATTTTAGGTTTAATTTTGAAATATCCCCCCACCCATCCAGGGTGCTGTTCTTCATCGTTAAATGATTTAGTAAACTTAGTAGAAAACTGAATAAATCAACTCTCGAATGAGTAGAGTCAAAGTATGAGACGAAAAAACACAAATTTATATTATTTTCTTTTTCGACAAAGAAGGGTTTCAAAGGGTTTTGGAACCTTGCAGAATCGTGCAAAATTTAAATTAGAGATGGGCGAATACTAGAAGTATTCGGATATTCGAAATCTCGAATATAAAACGTCAATCAAAGAAACTCGAATATCTCGAATATTTTTTGCCGAGTTTCGTGTTGTTTTATTTTCCGTTACACTAGTTTACAATTAAACTCGAAACTCTTAAAAGTGTGTTAGTGCTATCATTTATTTATTAATGAATCAAAATGTCAAGTAGTTAAAAAAAATATATGGTCTTATATTTTCAACTGTAAAACTTCAAATAACTATTCGAGGTATTCGAATATTCAAGATCTGGTTAATAATCAAATTCGATATTAGAATTCGTGAAGTGTTATTCGCCCATCTCTACTTAAAATCCTTAAATGTTTTTGAACTCTGGTTATTCAGCACCAAGGAGAAATTGGAAGTTAGAAACTAGAACGGATTGATATCTTTCAAAATAAACTTTTTAAAGGACAAATTAACAAAAAAAAAATATATTGTTTGCTTAAAGTTCGGCCATTTTCAAACTGACATAAAAAGCTTATTTTAAAAGATGTCATTATGAAATGTACTCATACGTAATTGAGCTACTCTTCTGGTTTCTAACACACTTTCAAGTTAAAGCTTCTGAAAGACCAAATAACCAGAGTTTGAAGGAAGTAAGGTTACACTTTAATACCAGTTTAAGCTGGACCTTTCTTAACTACATAGTCGTTTCTCAAGTATCACTGAGTGAACCTGAACAAGCATTCAACTAAACGAATGTCAATATAAAAAATGGCCTTTTAAAAAACAGGGGAATTTTGTAATTTTGTTAAAGAATTTTATTTGAAACAAAATCGAGAATCAGTTTAACAGAAATTGCTCCCACTGTTTGGATTTGGTTGTGCCGTGACCCCTGTAAGAATGTAGCCTCCCGTTCCACTCATGCTGTTCATCGGATGCGTCCGGTTTGGCAGGACCTACGAAATACATTCTCTCGATTAAAACATTATAACAAAGTTCGATATAAAAGTCCTCTAATAAACCTGTAAAGTACGACACCACGTTTCGGATAGATGTAACATTAGACACGATCCAGTTTCCTTCAATTTTGCGTAACAGTCGATCAGTGGCTGACGAATGAAAGAAAAAATGAGAAGTTACTTCGTTGAAACTGCTTACGATTATGACTCGATTGTTATTTTCTGCATACTTCTTTGTATGGACAGAATATTGTAAACGGTCTCGATAATTCCAGAAAAGGCAGTAAACGAAGAACGATTTTCGAAGGATGGAATTTCGATGCGACAATTAAACTTGAAAGTAAAGAAGCGAACTATTTAGTTTCACCGTAACGTTACTCGGAATATTTTTACCCATCCATGTTACGAGCTTCCAACGTCAGCAAAGCGTCGTCTCGCTCCTTCTCTCGTTGTAGTCTCCTCTGTAGCTTCTCTGGAGACTCCTTAAAACCATCGAAAAGCAAAAAAAAAGTATTCTTTAAAGTGTAAACGCCCCTTGAACTCTGGTTGTTCTGTCTTTCAGAAGCAAAATTAAGCGAAACGTTCAATCACTTAAGAACATTTTCACGTCGATATCTTTCAAAGCCTCTTTTTGTTTACAAAAAGTTTTTTCAATTTCTTCTTATTGTTGCTTCCGAAATGCGAAATAATCAAGATTTCAGCTATTCAGCTGTTTTGAAACTCGTCGTAAAGTTGCCAAAATGATGCAATGTAGCGAACTTACGTCAAATATTTTTGATTTCACTTCTTTTTCTTCATTCGAGTCCTTCTAAAACGATGGTAACATTATTAGAACGAGGGTCTTTTGTTAGTTCGAGTTGTTCTTATCGAACAGGTTCGTCGATGACGTCGTTATCGATTGGCTCGGTCTTCAGATCCTGCCAGTTCAGACTGACGAGACATCCTCTCTGCTTCTCGGTGAAATTGTAAGCGTCGATAGTTTGCCTGCCACGAAAAAAAAAACGAAGATAAATTATCCTAGTATTTCGAGCTACATTTAAAGAGAAACTCAGGATGTACCGTGCCGAGATGTCTCCACTGTGAACTTGTACAAGCTTTCCTCTGCCGTCCAGGTGTTCCAACACGGCTCCAACGACGAGCCCGATGCAGTTTTCTACGACTACGTATCTTCCTCCCGAATGAACGTTACAGAACGTCAAAATCTGAGCCAAGGAATCCATTCTCATGTTTCTGAATAGAGAAAACGAGAGTTAAGTTTCTTTCTCACGGTTGAAACTCTTTTAAATTGGTTTCGTTTCTACTTAACAGTGTTTTTATGGGATTCTGCGAGGAGTACATTTGTGTGAGAAGTCTCGTAGTCACCCTCAACACTGTGACGTGATTCAGATACCTACACACCCAGATAACATAAATATTAGACTATGAATCGAGAGAAAGCCAAGTGACGATTTCGTATGAGTCTTTCTCACTTCTCCTCCTTCTTCTTTATATATTTTTCCTTGGAGTATTCTGACTTGTATTTGAAAGTCGAACTGTTTTTGATAAGATGTTTAATTATCTCCTGCAAGACAAACACGACCACTTTTAGAAATGACATTTTATTGTTCCAAAATAGGAAATAAAACCTTTCCAGTGAGTCCGTCGCCTTTCAGAGCCTCGATGTCGTCCCTCGATAACTTTTGCGATTTTCCATCATCATTTAAGAACCTGTTGTCTCTCGATTCCAAGTTGCATTCTTAAATTATAAGCGCAATAATAAAACATTTTGAGTTTCGTGCAATGTGTTGCATTTATTGGTGACATTTAAAACCATCAGAAGTTTGGTCGTAGTCGTTGTTTGGGTTTCGATTCACTCTATGAAGAGTTTTGTCCTTTATTTCAAAAGTAGATCCAAACGGACATCCAAGAACACCGTCTAAGCAAAGTTTTCTCTGGTATAAATAGATCTGTCTGCAAATAATGACAATAATAATATAAAATAATGAGCATCAATGATGTTCCCCTTTACATAGAAGCACATGGTGGTGCACCTTACAACCTGGTACACCCTGGGAATATATTTACCTCTCTTTCTTCACCTGAAACAGTTTCATTGCTTCTCCTTTCATTATAATAACGTGATCTCCGTCCTGAACTACATTTTTGTCTTTTTTCTCATCGTCCATTCTTCTAAATTCGTTATTTTTTTCTTCTGATTTTTCCAGAAATTCGAATTGGTTGAAATGAATGAAACCATACGCGGAATCTGACTTCAAATATCTGACGTCATGCCGGAATCAAGGTTCTGGTAAGTATGAGCATACACAGCCAATTATGTGAATGAAAGGCTCGCATTTTTTTGGAAGGTCGTCAAAACCATTTGAATTTTGACCTCCGTCCTTTATTAGAATTTCTGTTACCCATCTATTTGCTTAGCGGTGTGACGTCATATTGCTTGAAAAAATTGAAAAACCAATAAATATCATGCAAACGTGTGTAGCTTATAGTTACCGGTACCTTAGCATAGGGGAAGGGTTTACAGTTTATGATTATTGTGGCGCCATCTAGTGACATTTACTAGAAAGAGTAAAGCGCGGGAAAGTTGCTTTAAACCGAGCGTCAACTAGGTCGGTGACGCGGCGCGGAGAAAAACGGCCCCAAAACAATATGCACGTAAATGTATGGAGCCCCGTCCATTAGGGCGGCAGCACGGCGCGGCACCGGTCTGGAAAAAGTCTGGAACTTCTCGAGGTCTGAGTTTTTCCTTGCTTCTCTGCACTTCCGCCCTATTGGACGGGAGAGCGGAGAGGAATTTATAGTCTACCACATTCTCTTTCTCCTCTACCGCCACCACAGCGGCTAAAAAAATACTTCCTCGTCACTACTCATCATTGTCTCTATGGATACTGTGGCATACTGGAGAAGGAAATAGGAGAATAGAGGAGGCAAAACCCAAGTTGTGGCATTGCACGAGTCCTAGAAACTAATAGTGTTGACGTCTTTCAATTAAAAAAAAACAAATTTAACATTTTTGGAAGTTTTTTTTTTATTTAAATACTATTGATGAAAAGTTTATTTTTACGAAATTGTTTACGAAAAACAAAGAGGCATCTAGAATTCGATTATTAGCTGTTTGAAAACTCTAGACAGTCGAATATTTAAATAAATCACGGTTGAATCGTTGAAATCTCCATGTTGTACGAGAATTCGTGATTTGACCAATCCGGTAGACACCTATGTTTCAGATACGATTCCTTAGATAGGGATCTCAGAATAACCGCATCGGTAGCAGCAAAAATAGCAGCTGAAAACAGAAAAATTTCAGCATACAAAAAAAAAATCACAAATACGAAACCCCTTCTGTAGAAATTTTCTTTTACCGCCGAGCCACGCAACGTAGTTCTCCTTCGCAGGAAACCTGTGAAATTTGAAAGATCTGAGTGCGATCTTATTCGAGTACTTAGAGGACTTCAGAAGATCGTCAATTTCCGCACGAAGGCGGTGAAGGAGACCGGGGATCATGGCCGAACCACCGATGATAACCAGATTTTCGGCCAAACAACGTCGAACATCACAAGGAACCTTCATAAAATGGAAACGAGACACATTTGAACGGGTCGAACCACCGTTTTATTTTCTAACCCTAATGATACAATCCAAGATGGAAGTTGCCAACGATCTCTCGTCTCCGTCTCGTTCAAAAAGTAATTCCATCGTCGCCTCTCGAACCGTTCCGGGAACGTGTAAGATACTAGATCCACTCAGAGGATAATTTACGGACGGTGGTGGCGTCACCGTCGTATTCCGAGAAGGATCATCACCACCGATTTGCAGCTGTTTCGATCGGTGTAACGGCGTAACAAAACACGTCCTCACTTTTATGTCTTCGATCACATCTTCTGTCAGCAAATCTGAAAACAAAAAAAAGAAACGTTTAAAAGTTAAAAAGAAACGGTTTTTGCATTCAATGAATTCGTTTATAACCGAGAATCGTTTCTGTTCCTGCTTCGACATTTTCGCCCATTTTGACAGTGCCATGTTCGATGAGAAGCGATCTGAGATGCCTATGATCGAATAAATAAAAAAACACAATCCACCACGATCTTATATTGCGAACAATAACAACGTCCATTTACGAATGTATGGCCTTTGCGCCAACGGCATGTTCTTCGCTAGAGTTAACCATGACGACACCCTCGTAGATGGGAACGACGTTCACCTCCTGATAACCCATGTCGACAACCAGAGCGGAATAGATTCCGAGTGTGTGTAAAGCCATCAGGTGGGTCGGTGCAAAGAGCACTGAAGACACCTTCATTTTTCGACAAATAAAACTTCCTCGTTAGAATCGGAAAAGGAAATTAACGTAAGAAGATTCTATACCTCGTAATGAATGAATAAGACTTTTGCTAATGTCTCTCGGAAGACCGAAGGACTGAATAGAGACTCGGTGACAACCACTCGTCTATCTTTGGGGTTCACCAATAGGTACCTGAAGTGTACAATAATGTTGCCCAATTTAAAAATGATTAATGACAAAGAGAGAGAGAGAGACTCGCCCAAAGTAAAGCCGGTGAATGAATTCTGTGAGTAAACAGTAGAGATGATCGGCACTGTTGAAATCCATCAATCGAACCAACTATAAGAATTCGAAAGAGAAATCAGCTCGAGGGGAACCATGTGACAGCAGGAACTGCACTACACAAATCTCCTGGAAACTACAGAGAGATACGGATCGAGGGTTATTCTTTCGATTAGCCGCCACTTGGCCTCTATATGCAGGACATTGTGTAGCATTTCGCGCCTTCGGCACAACCTATAGATCACCTCCACAGCCTTAGACTGGACGCTAAAATATGTGGCTGCGGCTAATCGAAGGAATACTCGATTGGAGAAACGTACAAGGTACACTTTTGTAGATTTCAGCATGTACTTTTCCCTTGTTTGTTTGTTATTCAAGGATATACCTTCTTTGTTTTTGGATCTGTCACTTCACTTGGAATGATACATCTTGGTCCAGTCTCACCAGCAAAACCACACCTTCAAAAAGAAGTTAAATAAAGAAGTGTTCCCCTCGAACAGTGACATTAAGAAAGGGGGGAGTTTGTTGTTGTTGTTACCTGGTATAGGCGCTTCCTATGTCTAAGATGATTGCCTGCTTTTCACTTATTAAACCTATTCCTTCGTACAAAGGCATTCTTTTTGTTATCTTAATTTCTTTGATATTACACACACCTAAAATTAAACAGGAGAAGATATCTTCACAGTATTTTGATATTTTATTTAGAAATTTTTTAACCTTCGAATTAACTTCAATTAAGATTTAATACATACGGGAAGCTCAACTGAGAGCTCAGCTCAAGATAAATATATACAGGTAGCTCAACTCCATTTTAGAAAGAGAAAAAAAAAACAGTTCATCTCAAGCTTAGTTTTTTTTTGTATAGACTTATTTATAAGATGTTTTTAAGCAAAGCCTTTTTTAATCTGTCGCAATAGATTAAGTGATTTGTTGCAACAGATTAGATAGAATTGACAAAAGTAAAAGAAATGTCCTTTTCAGGGCTCCGTACAATTTTCTTTCCTCTTATAATACGGTTTTATTCAAGATACAGAGGTAAATCAACTACGAGGCTTTTCCTATCGAACATTTGGGGTCAAAACTGAGCGTTGCCAATAGAGGGCGCAAACTGTGCTTAGAGCTTCAGTTGCTATACGATTACAGGGCGTACGACATTCACCAGTCTTCCGTGTAGCTTCAAAATGCAGACGATTCTTCACTCACTTTAGGCGTTTTCTTTTCTAACACGGAGTTGCCTCCTTGGTTTTATTTCCATTGTGTGGATCGATATGAATCGATGTGATTGAGTCTGTGACAACAGTGTTCTTTACCAATTCAGCGTGTTTTTGTTCGTCTTGTATTTATTCTTGCGGAATTGGTTAAAATGCCTTTGATAATGATGTGTGGTCCACCTTGCAGTGGTAAGTCTTATCGTGCCAATGAGGTGAAGGAGTATTTTCTAAATGAACATCCTGATGTAAATGTAACTGTTTTGAGTGGCGATCTCAAGGGAAGTTGTAGTGGGGATCACAAGAACGAGGTGTTCAGCGTGGACATCAAGGAAAAAGAAGCGAGGGGTCGGTTAAGATCGGAAGTACAAAGGACGTTGACCAAAGACGGTCTGGTCATTCTGGACGCGCCCAACTACATCAAAGGTTACCGATACGAACTGTACTGTATTACGAAGGCATGCAAGACAACCAACTGCGTGATTCATTGCGACATTGCCTCCGAAGTGGCCTGGGAACGTAACTCGACAGCCAGTGACGAATCGGAACGGTACGACAGGGAGGTTTTCGATGCACTTTTTGCTCGTTTCGAAGCGCCGGACTCGAGGAACCGATGGGACAGTCCTCTGTTTGTTGTTCAAACCGAGGACGTTGTACCTTGTCGTGATTTATACGATGTTCTCTTTCGTCGAAAGGCACCTCCTCCGAACCAATCGACACAATGTCAACCGTTGCTCGCTACAAACTTTCTGTACGAACTCGATCGTACAACTCAGGACCTGGTCAAGTCTATCCTAAGTGGTCAGAATGGTCGTGGGATTGGAGATGAAATTCCGGTCGCTTCGTCGTCATGTAAGCTCCGTTTGACCCGTCTCTACACTCCCATGGAGTTGGCTCGACTCCGAAGGCAGTTCATTACCTATTGTAAGATGCATCCGGTCGAAGATCACGAGAAACTGGCAACTATGTTTGTCCAGTATCTTAATGGAACTGACTAACCGGAGCCAAACAGGTCATTTTTCTTATATTTCGCAATTGGTGACTAAGTAATTCGATTTTCCTCTCTAATTGGTATCAGGCTGCGACAAAGAAGCAGAAGTACGAAAAGATTTGTGAAAAGAAGATGTCCACCCCAGTGGAAATCCTCTGCAAAGTGAGTTTCTCGTTGTCTGGTCGCAGATGTTTTTTTTTAATTTTCTTCATATAATTTTTTTGTATCGTCTCTTTCTCGATACAGAATTATCCGGCCGAATTTTCAATGTATTTGAACTATTGCCGAGGTCTTCGATTCGAAGAAGCACCCGACTACATGTACCTAAGGCAGCTGTTTCGTATTCTGTTTCGCACTTTGAACCATCAGTAACAAAATTAAATTTGTTTTCCCTCCATTTTTGTGGTCTTTTCTGCCATGTGTATGTATATGATCGTGTAAAGAGGTGGTTGTGCGGGGTTTTGTTGCGGTTGCCCCGCCATATAATTTGGCTTATACGTTCACTGCCAAGAGATCTCCAGGACTTTTGGAGGCCGACAGAATTGCGGCTATAGTGAGGTGTGTGGAGCTTTGCAGTGACCACTTGTCTGCCCTACAAAAACGTGCTTAGCCAATGGCAATGAGTGCTAGCCTACATATTATGACTTTTCCTTCTTCGTTTTTTTTTCAAAAGGGTTGGATTACATGATGCGTCTTTTACTCACTACAGCGTCATTTATCGTTTTTATGTGTAAGTTTATGTGCCCAAAAATTATTTATATTTGGCTTTTTTCAAAAAACGGCCAAAAGTCGAAAAATATATAAATGCTGTGAAGGCTCTAAAATGCCTCAGGCGTGCTCAACTGGCCCCAGAAGTCCCAAAAAGCTTGGAAAAGCACAAGGATTCAAGAATTTTTAAAATTCGAAAAATTCTGTCAAAATCCAAGACTAGTCTTTGGTTTTTTTTAAAAAAAACGGCCAAAAGTCAAAAACTTCGGAACAGGGTCCCGGAGGGACTTTACTAACTGTAAAGTCTCGTTTTCACGACGATAGTTCTTTCGTGAAAGGAGCTGTCATGAAAGTTGTGACAGTTCACTCTCACAATAGCAACTGTCAACATGTCTTGAAGTAACGTGATAGTTCTGTCATGACAGTGATAGTTATCTCTAGTTCTTTAGAGATAAGTCTCTCTAACTCTGTTTTTGAAATCCAGACAATTCTTTTTCCACAAATATGGAAATCTTTGGTATTTATTCAAAAACTTAATAACCTCAAATCGTTCCGCCATTATTCACTTCTAAGAAATGATTGATTTGACAAATTCAGTTAATTTGACAGCAAAATGGACGGTAATAGTAATCATCGATTCGTCATAGTTACTATCACTGGCAACAGCAACAATTCAAAAGTTGGCAAATTTGTAAAAATACAAAATTTGAAAAATTTGAAATTAAAAATGTGTTTATAAAGTTTCAAAACATTAAAAATTAAGTAAAATAAATGCACTTTACACATTTATTTTACATAATTTTTAATGTTTTGAATATTTATGAATACACTTTAATTTATTGTACATATAATTTCATTAACAAGGAAAGAATGATTAAGTAATAACAAATTATTTAAAAGTGGAAATTAAATTTTAGAATGAAATTTACAAAATAAATAAATAAATGTTATTTATTGAACAATAATTAAAATGAAATTTAGTACAAATTGAAAAGTGAAATATAAAAATAAAATTAAAAACTGAAATTTAAAAATAAAATTTATTAAAAAATTAAAAAAAAATTATTAAAAAATTAAAAAAAGAAATTTAAAAATAAAAATAAAAACTGAAATTTAAAAATAAAATTAAAAAAGTTATTAAAAAATTAAAAACTGAAATTTATTAAAAAAATTAAAATTGAAATTTAAAAATAACATTTATTATTAAAAAATAATCTGAATTAAAAAAATACATTTGTCATTTTATGTAAATTACGCATACTTTTATTAATTAAGATTAAAACGATTTTAATTTGATTATTTAAAAACAATATACAAAATTAAAGAATTAAAAGAAAATCATTACATTATAATTTAAAAAGTATTCGTTTCCTCATGTTAATTATGTTTCGATTTAATCATGTGAATAATACATTACCTTTACAAGAAAACATCCAAACAACGAAACCATAGCCTCCTATAGATACAGGCCTGCCGGCTTCGAAATTTAGATACACGTAAAATGGCCGCCAATTGCCCAATTTACTCGGCAGGTGGCACAACCTGTGAATGCTTACAAATGTCATTTTGTTGTGTATTCTATTGGTTTGACTGTTTAAAATTGTGCTATACGGTTATTTCTTAAGAAAAATTAAGTTGGTTTTCAATTTTGTTTTAATTTATTTTATTGATTTGTTCAAAAAATGTTTATGTTCAATATAAGTGATTTTTTTAAAAAAATTGATTTTTTCCCTCCACAATATTGTTTTTCATATTTTTTTTTTTTTTTAAATTGCATTTTTTTAAATTTGTTATAAATCCCATTTTTTTTTCATGTCCTATAAGGGGCACCGTAGTTTTCACTTGCCATCACTTTCCTATATAAAACGATAGACGGCAATGCGCATGCTCACTGCTACGAAGCCCTGTAAAGGACATGCACAAAATTAAATAAAGTTAAACAAAAAAAAAGATATGGCCACAGTTAAGGCACCACTTATGGCGCCAAAAAAAAGATATGGCCGCACTTACGGCCACATTTAAGAAAAAAGATGGAGCTTGCGAATGCATTTTGTCTAGAGTTCGTTTGATTATCAATTATGAAATCTGTTTTCAATACATACTTCAATGATACTGATGTATGTCTTGTTTTTTTTTACCAAATACGCTCATAAAATATGGGGAAAATATCGTTTCCTATCTCTTTCAAAATATCATCTGTCATTTGTGTGCGTTCATTTGTAAATATATTGTATGCACATAAACACACAGGCGGTTGGGTTCAGCACAAAAACCCCCGTTTATGAAGGACGGCAATTTCTAATTGGCAAACGAAGTTCTTGTGCTGAATCCAAAACCTGTCACAAATACTGTGACACAGTAGTCAATTTAGTCAAATAGCCAATGTTTATCACCTTATACAACATCTGGTGTGAGAAATCACAAGCTTACATTTTTGTTGACAACTTTTTCCTTAAGTGCGACCGTAAGTGCGGCCGTATCTTATTTTGGCGCCATAAGTGGGCCTTAACTGTGGCCATATCTTTTTTTGGCGCCTTAACTGTGGCCATATCTTTTTTTGGCGCCATAAGTGGTGCCTTAACTGGTCATATCTTTTTTTTAACTTTATTTAATTGTGTATGTCCTTTACGGGGCTTCGTACACTGCAAATACCACTGAGCTATTTCTAGTTTTTAATACATTTAAAAATGGCGGCTATCAAGTAACCGGTTAAAATAAGAGAAGCTTTCAGCCCAAGGTCATGAAATTCTGTCAGCAACATGAAAGGCGCCGCACAAGTTTCCCTTCTGTTCTTCTCCTTATTCTGTGCTTGTGGCATGCCACAGAGGGAAACATTGTGCGTCATGTCGCATGCTACATGTTGCACAATGGTTCCTCGGTGGCATTTCGATATTTTATTTATGCATCTGTATGGTTGGTCCGTCACACTGCAAGATAAATAGAGAATTAAGAGCAATCTGTGACGTCAAACGACTTTGAATAAGGGAATTTTAATTGGGCTTGTACAACAACGCTCCGCTCTCATCATATCAGTGACGTCACTTTTCTTTTAACGTTTTCTTGTCTCAGGTTACAGTTAGGAAGGGCTTCTGAGATCTGACATCAACTGCTGTTTACTATTTGCATGTTCCGTTATTCATCGATTTATCCAGCAGCGTGACGTCATAACATTAGACCTGTATGAAGATGACGTCACAGCGCTCGATAAGTAAAGGAATACACCAAATACACGGTTATGACGTCGCGTACATTGTGTTTGTGTAAGTGGTGCCCTCTAGGTTTGAATTGATAAAATATTTTCTAGACGTCACTTGGTGATTCTTGTAATTTGATTTCTGTGTCGTTTTGATCATTTTCAATCTGTGCATTTGTTGTTTTTTTTGTTCGATCAGCTGTTGGATCCCATTAATTTCACGAGTGTCAGCGTCGTCAGTCTGTATTTTGGTGAGTTTTTTTTTTCTTCTAATCAGCTGATTCGTTCTTCTTTTCTCTCCCCCCCCCCCCCCTTTTCCTATCGAGGTCAAATTCACAATGTTATTTGTATTCAAAATATTATTATGTATTTTGTTCGAAGAAAGACTGAATGAGATTTGCCCGAGATTTCATTGACAGCAGTTGTCAACGGTGGTTCAAAGTGTCATCATCATCATCGTCACGGTCAAACTTGGGTTTTTTTTTCTCTCGCTGTCTATCTGATTGTGACTAATAATCACATTCAGTCACTTGTTCTTGATTCTTGTTCTTCGCCAAGAAAAAAACGGTCTTCACGTTTAAATAAGTAATTAAGGTTACTCTTCTTACGGAGCAAATTATTCATAACATTTAATTACGTTAATTAGGTTTCTCAGATATACACTCAACTCTGATTTATGTTTAAAATTGGATATAATTTAGAAACAAACACAAATTTTAACTGAAATCAGTAGCAGGCTAACCCTGATAGAACATGTCGGCCGTTCTTGTTAAAGAGGCGTCTTTTTCCTGATACAAAATGGGCGGTAGGCTCGTTTTCTTCTTCTAGGCCGATTCCATTATTCAATAAGTAAATTATGGTGTTGATGGTATTATTATTATGTGTTGGACCTTGAAAGATTAGGCGTTTTTTTGGACAATAACAAAAACAGTCGAATTCGTGATTCTCCACGGCCTAAATACAAGAAGGACACTTTACGTTTGAACTTCAACTTGAACCTTCTGAGCACGGTTTTAAAAAAGTCTTCTATTCAAGGTTAGTCAATGACAAGGGTTGCTTTACTTTGGAACCGTGATTAGAGGGTTCCAAGTTGTATTTCCGAGTAGCAAGTGTCCAAATCCTGAATTCGGTCCTATGTTTCCTATAAGTTTCAAAATGATGATGATGACGACGATGATGGGATCATTGGTTTGCCACCACATTCTAAAACAAGTTGTTGTTTCTTTGTAGGTATAGTCATTGACGATTGTGTGTGTGTAATTCCTCTGTTGCGAATGTCTGCTCGAACGGCGAGACTCAATCCGAATCAAAGGACGACGTCTTCAGAATCGCATTCAACGAAGAACATTATCGAGAAAGGACCATTGATAGAAGGAGTGGTGGGATCGAATTTGATTCGTGGTAACAAGAACTGTAGACAACAGGTTGTCGAAAGTGAAGTATTGGAGAGAAGAGGAACGAACTGTACGAACGGCAGGCGATCTAAAAATCCTGTTGGTGTTGGTAAAAAGATGGTTCCGCTAGAGTCGATCGGAAGCGACTCTTCGCTTTTAGACTGTTCATTAGGACAACTGCCGGACGTTTCTTCGACCGAACCGGTCGTCAATAAGACGTTTCATCGAGATTCGGCTGAAGCTGCGTTCTATAGATCGGGTCGTTCCGAAGCTGCCGTATTACCCGGTGGAGAAACTGGTGGTCGTTTTGGTAGTGGTGGTGTTGGTTTTGGTGGAGGATGCAGTTTTCTGTTGATTGACGAAAAGGAGCTACTTCAGGTGCCGCAATTTGCAAGCAGTTTAGGCTGTTTTAATGTTGTAGTAAAAACAATGAGAACGCCTTTTTAGAAGCAGCTTCTAAAAGAATAACAAACTTCGATCATTTGAAACTATATAAGTGTAAACGAAGTTGTGTAGATAATTTTCATGATTATATCTTTCAAAATAAACTTTTTTTTAATAACACATTACAGAAATAAAATAAATGTTAGATGATTTTTGACCAACAATGTCAAAGAGAAACGGTTTCAAACTGCAATACAAGATTGTTTACATTCTTCCTATCATAGAATTATGTAAACGCAACATTGTTTACTGTCTTAGTTTCAAAATGAATCTTAAAATTAATTAAAAACGAAGCCGCTCTCAACGTTTTTTATTGCACAATGTTTAGGTTTTCTTCTGACTCGTTCTCGTATATAAACAGGTTGAAAGTGCGGCCGATTTCTCTCGCCGTTTGGGTTCTTCCGAATCGTCTCTCGTCAAAGTGGTGTCCATATTTGGAAACACGGGTGAGGGCAAATCATATACTTTGAACTACGCTTTCTTTTCGGGAAGAGAAGTATTCAGGACTTCAGCTCTTCAGTCTTCTTGTACTCTCGGGATTTGGGTCGCTTTTGATGGAGAACGGAACGTTATCGTTCTTGATACGGAAGGTTTGCTCGGTATTTCGGCCAATCAAAACCGGCGAACTCGGTTACTTCTCAAGGTTCGTATAATGGCATTCAATTAAAAACTGTTTCGTTTCGATTCTCCCATTACTTCTCCTTTTTAGGTCCTTGCCATTTCTGATGTTGTGATCTACAGGACAAGAGCCGAGCGTCTGCACAACGATCTCTTTCAGTTCCTCGGCGACGCCTCTTTGGCTTACCTTCGCCACTTCACTAAAGAACTGAAGGCGACTTCGGAACGATGTGGGTTCGGTGGACGCCTTTCTACTCTGGGTCCAGCTCTCGTTATCTTTCACGAAACGCAGCATACGAGGCCTCTGACTAAAGGTAAGGCGAATTCGAACATCGATTGGATGTGAATTTTCGGGTTTTAAGCGCGTTTTGCAGCAGCTCAAAAAGCTCTCTCTGTGTATAATTCAGACATTTTACACTTGACATATACACTGACATACTAGCGTGCTATCTATGGGGCGCTGGGTGTTGTTAATAATAGTGTCTTCGTTAAGGTATACTGCTTTTGATAAGGCATTTTTATAGCACGAATGGTAACGTCTCAGGCAGTGCTGCAACTACGAATTTTATGCCGGGAAACTACGTTACTGTCAACGCCTCTTAGCTCCCTACAGGCTACAAATACAAATTTCAGCCATTTTTCGAATTTTAAAAATTCTTGAATCCTTGTGCTTTTCCAAGCTTTTTGGGACTTCTGGGGCCAGTTGAGCACTCCTGAGGCATTTTTAGAGCCTTCACAGCATTTAAATATTTTTCGACTTTTGGCCGTTTTTTGAAAAAAAGCCAAATACGGTACCACGGTAACCCGTCATAAATGACGGGAGCAAAATTCACAGGCAATTGTGCGCATGCGCGTCGTTTTTTTTCCCTTTTTTTACTCCTTTCATTTCAATTTCAGTCACCCCTCCCACTTTTCTCTCTCTCTCTCTCCCCCCCCCTTCTACATTTTCCAGAGGAAGAGTTCAACATATAGTTGACCTTGAGAAAAAAAAAACGGTTCATTTATTCAAATTAATATAAATTCTGACGTGCTTCAAGGGTTTTGTACAGTGTTACTCCACACACACACAGAGACCTGGGATATTATATATATAATTTTTTTGGCACATAAACTTACACATAAAAACGATAAATGACGCAAATCGCCCCATATCTAGCATGCTTGTGATGAGTAAAAGACGCATCATAAGTCATGCTATGTAGCACTCATTGCCATTGGCTAAGCACGTTTTTGTAGGGCAGAAATTTTTTTGTAGGATTTTTTTAATTTAACGTCAAATGGCGCCCTTTTCATCGGGCGAGGTTGTATGGCGCACAACCGGACGCATTGGCCCTGGTTTCGAGTTGACGTTCTGTTGCTAGAGCCATAACACGTGCAAACGCATTGCAGAGCGTTTACCTCTAAACGAAGAAATGACATTTTGGCATGAATTGTGCCTCATACATAGCGAGCTTGTCGAGCTACTTCGGAGGCACTTCAGAACTGAACGCATCCGGTTTAAACATAATGCTTCAATGTTTGCAGAAGCAGGCGTGAGTTGCGAGGAACAGGTGAAGCAGCGTTTTCAGGACATGAACTGCAATTACGACGCGTTCAGTGCAATTCAATACGTGGGCATTCGTACTGTGGACCATCCGACTATATTCGACAGCTTGGTCGATGCCGTCGGGCGTCACTTGAACGATGTGACAGTGAGATCGCCTCGGCAGCCGGCGGTCGTCTACCATGCCCTTCAGGTACAAGAAATGATGAACGTTTTGGCTTCGATTGTAGGTTTTACATTCACTTTTTATTCAGACGTTGAATGGAAAATTCAACGGAGACATCGAAGAGACAACAGCCAGTACCTTTCCTGACCAATATTTTACCTGTTCCAGTCGTTGTCTTTCTTGCGGGTAAGGATTTAGGTTTTGATGATGTTCCTGATTTGAGTACATAACAAATTTGAACATGAATTGAGTCGTTTGTCTTATTTTTTTTTTATGAAAAATGAAGGGTTCGATGCCAGAATAGTATGAATCATTGTAGCGACAACATTTCGCATGCGGCCGAAAGTAAATGCAAATATCAATATCAATTTGATAATCGCATATTTCACTGCAAGGTGAATAACGCACTTTTAGAGAGATACAGAAAGAAGCATTCGAATTGTTTCTTATGTTAATGTGTACGTATGGTTTTTTTTCTTTAGTTTTGCCACGAACAGGGTAGAGACGAGATGGTCGTTCCAAAGACGTCGTCTTCTAATGATTCCACTTGGTTAGGTTTAGCCAAGTATGCTTGGTCAGGGTAAGAAAGCTTATAAAGTAGTCCTTGTCTTCCCCCTCCCTCCTCCTCCCCATTTACCTCTGTGAATTGTCACTTTAGTGTTTTATTTTGTAGTTATGTCCTCGAATGTCCCTCGTGTGGAATAATTTATCGCAGTCGGCAGTACTGGTATGGGAATCGTGATCCCGTTGAGACTGTTGTCAGGACTGAGATCCAGCACGTGTGGCCTGGGGTGAGCCATTGATCTGACGTAATTGTCGGTTACTCAATAAAAGAAAGAAACTTCACCTCTTCCTTCCCTCGTGGTTTTGGTTTATTTGTCATTAGGGAAGTACTGTACTTCAGGGAACTCAGAATGCTGCTCAAAAGGTTCTGGATAGTGTAGGGTACATATCAAACACTGTGACCAGCAT
This sequence comes from Brachycybe producta, assembly GCA_036925085.1. NCBI lineage: Eukaryota > Metazoa > Arthropoda > Diplopoda > Playtdesmida > Andrognathidae > Brachycybe > Brachycybe producta. Next base: position 1,146,355 of record JAUPFP010000010.1, on the reverse strand, counting down.
CAGTGCTGGGCCCACAAAAATGTTAACCAGTTGGATGGCGGATCGTATTGCTCCTCCGTACTGGGTGCCGAACTCGGAGATTTTGGCAAGTGCAATGAATTCTTGAAATCTGGTTATGGTGGTTTTGTGTAAATGTTTCGTGAGCTCTGTTTATTTATTCTGCGTTATCAGGAATACATTAAAGAGACACTTGACAGTGTTTTAAAAACTAGAATGGCAACTAAATCAAAGGGTATTTTTATGTTGATATAATGTATTTTAAAATAAGCGTTTTCGGAGTTGTCACTTAACCAGGCAACATGTAAAACCTGGAAACGTCAGGAAAGTTATTTTCTGAAATTCCAATTCTATTGATTCAAAATAAGAGCAAACATTGAAAGAAATTTAAATGCACCGAAGAGAGCTCAACCGGCCCCGAAGTTCCAAATAGCTTAGAAAGGGGGCAAAGGTTCAAGAATTTTTAAAATTTGAAAAATATGGGAGAAACAGGGATGCAACTCAATCTGGAATAGTCAGGGAATTAGTCAATGTTCATAATAAATCAGTGACTACTAACTACTTCCAAGGAAAAATCTGTACAGTATATCACTGTGATACGATTATTATTACTGTGTTAAAGTTAAATATTTAATGTAAAGTATATGGAAGACCCGGAAATGACCAAACTTCAGTTAGAAGGTAATATTCAAACTGAATTAAAAGGTTTATTTAAAAAGATATTAACATGAAAATACTATTAAGTAATTCAGCTATCATATTTGTTTCTAAAACTCTTTCAATTTCCCCTTAGTATTGCTCTTCTGAAACGCGTAAAATAACTAGAGTTCGAAACTCGGCTTTTCGTAAAATATCTTAACATGCTGTTGTGGGCGTTTTTTTTTATCAGCACTGTGGCATATGCAGGCAAGAGTTTGATGTTTCCGACAAGAAACATCATTGTCGAGCATGCGGTCACGGTTTCTGCGACGACTGCTCTAACTACTTTAGACCAGTACCGTGGAGAGGTTGGGGCAACACTCCAGTTCGAGTGTGCAAAAGGTGTAATGATACGGGTAAGAACCGAACGACCTTAATCGCTTCTGCTCATTGTTTACTTGGAAAATGAGCTGACACTTGAGTTTAAAACGAATAGGTAATTCGCCATCTAGCGAGTGTATCGGACCGAGTGACGAACTGACGGCACGTTGGGTGGGCGAGATGTTGCACAATACGGTGGGAACCGTAGTATCAGCAATGGATTACCCATTAGGCAAGCCATTTTGTACAGTCCGTAATAACGATCTCGTTTTTAATTTGCCAACAACTCGTTTCAGGTCTCATCAAAGACAATGCTCGACCCGCCTATTGGATTCCAGACGAAGACATCCGTGAATGTCATGTCTGTCATTCTCCGTTCACTCCTAAACTCCTGAAACATCATTGTCGAGCTTGCGGGCGAGGAGTTTGTGACTCTTGTTCTCCGGAAATGAAACCCGTTCCTCGGCGCGGATGGGATCATCCCGTACGAGTTTGCAAACAGTGCACAACTAAGAACACTCTATGACGATACTCGAACCCCGAAAGGTAAAGTAAAAACGGTAATTCTTTCGTGTTAATAATTTAGAATCTAATGTGCAAATAGCAATGAGGTTTGAATTTATATTGTTTTTAATAGTCGTTCATGTAAGAGAAAGGAAAAAACATGAAACGACGGTTTTATTTTAATTACTTTGTTGTCTTTATTATTATTATTATTATTATTATTAATTGTCATAATCTTTTTAAATTTAATTTATGAGAGAATATTTTGAAAATTAATTAATATTTTTCAAAGTTTATTGAAATGTTTTCTGTGTCAACTTGTAATTAGGTCAATGTTTGTCCTGCATCTTTTGTAAAAACAAAACAAAAACACATTTGCATACGATGGGGTTACATAAGATCTTTAGTTCTTTTGTCTTATGGTCTATCCGGAACCAGAAGTTCCCTTTTGATGGACAAAAGAACAAATCGCACCGTGACTTCATCAAATGCTGCTGCCGCACCTTAACTGATATCGTGCTTCAAATGGTGTTTATAGAGTCTTTTTATCTCAAACAAAACTGAATTAAACGCTGATTTTACTATTTTCATTGTTAGGATTTTTATTTATCTTGTCAACATTGAGTTTCTCCCACTTAGGCAGAAATTCGTGAACGAAATTTATTAGTCGAACTTCAACTCGAACCCTGTGAATAGGGTTCGGACTTAGAAAAAATCCCGTTACAGGGTGGAGACCCTGTTCGTGGGGTTCAAGTGGAAATTGAGATACTAAGTTTCCTCCGGGAATTTGGACTTAAAGGTCGTATTTTTAATGACTCCTTAGTCAAAGGTTGTGCTAAACTCATGAACTTCTGATAGGAAATTTTGTGTACAAATTGCATTGACAACCATTAATATGATCCTAAAGGGTAAGTCCAGACTTGGAAACTTAGTTTGCAAACAAAATTTGCTGGTTTCTGTTTCCCATCCTGAATGGAAAACAACAAATATTCAGAAACAATGTATAGCTGGACGTGTTTGCAAACATGAGCGTGGTGGGTGATCCACTAGTTTTATTTTATTTTAGTGATTGCTAGAGTTCTACACTGTTCTGTTAGCGGTGGCTACTGGCTATCATGTGGTCTACAGAGAAAACTGCTCATTGAGTTGCTTCTTTTTATGCCAACTTTGTAGGACATCTGTTCAACAAATTATAAAAATCGCCATAAAATATTCTTTCCTCTAAAAGCTTTCTCAACCAGCACGGTCTTTTTTTATCAAACTTTGTTTGGAAACGGTTTGCAAACTGTTTACAAACATTGTACAAAAATATAAAACTCTGTTTGGTAACAGTTTACAAACAAAGTTTCCAAGTCTGGACTAGGCTTAAAGTTTTCTGTAAAAGTTGATGAATTGTGCACAACCTTTGACTAAGCATTCATTAAGAACTATGACCTTCTTTGAATAGCAGAAACTGCTGTGCAATATGATCAAATGGATTTGATGCAGTTCGTTTAGCAGGTTTAAAAGTCGCATAAACAAAAAGGAAAACACTTCATAAACAGGCTTTGTATTATACCCGTGAAATTAGTATATCAGTTTATTTTAATTGGTTATGATTTACGTAATTGAGATCACATGATGCTCATATTAAGCCAAATACAGGGGTTGGGGTGGGGGTAGTAGTCTTACCCTGAATAGGTGGCCGTTGTTTATACTTTATCACAGTGCAATGCCGTATAATGCACACGTTAGATTCTTCGGAGGAAGAGTTCGTGCTAACGCATTGGAATTAACAAATATGAGGCACCACAAATGCCAAAGATGACGAAAGGTTTTCGGCATGTTTGTTATTGGTTGAAACGTTTCTATTGAGAAACAACACGCAACCGTGTGAACTTTACTTAAAATGTACTCGTAGTCGTACCATGGCTTGATGTTTTTTTTTGTGGGAAAAGTGAATTAAACTCACCTGCATATAATTAAAATGATCACAAATTTGTGTTTTTGTTTTCAATTTGAGAGAAATTGATCTTGAGTCTATACATCAAGGCCAATATCAATCACGTTTGCAATTATTCAGTTTATAGCTTTTGGCCTTTAGCTATTTCCCATACTGCTGTCATTCCCAGCCTTATTCCTTCAAATGAGTATTTGATAGAAAATTTCAGAAACTGCTAAAGTAATATCAAAACCGAAAATCAAGAATAGAAATAGTGCTGTCTTTAGTTAATGATTTCTGTGCAAAATGGCGATCACACTGGCTATTTTTCCCCTCCTAAGACTTAAGTGTAAGAAATGAGTGAATGTTTTGCCATAAATCTCATAATTTCTTGCAAGAAACACCAGCAAGCATCACAAAGATTGGCAAATGCAATTTATTTAAGAAACGCATATGTGTGAATCAGTGCTATAAATATTGTCGATGTGATCGCAGCTATAGTGTCTTACGCCCATAAAACCTTGCTTAGGTCTAAATAAAGTTAAACTGAGACCATGCCGCAAGACAAAATTGTCAATAGTAAATCTATGGAGGTTTTTAAAGTTTGGGTTTGTTTAAGTATCGCTAACAGCACATATAGGATTAAATAACATTTTTAATTATAACCTTTTCAAAATTTATTCAAGATTGAAAGAAAATTTTAACTAAATGGTCATTTCAAATGGCAGCATTTTTAAAAAAAAATGCTAGAAATATTACCCCTTTCAGTTGATGTAGAAAGACGATTTTCGTTACAGTCTGTCTGCAGGAAATTTTACGAACCACCTGTTGGCTTTTTTATTTGACAACTTTTTTTTTAACGTCAACGGTTCGTTCAATGATCGACTACATTATAAAAAAGGGGCATATGGTGTGTCATTTTATCCTATCCGACATATCTGTTATTAGTCTGGTTCGATCTCGACATTCTGTTTCTTGTAGGATTGCAAGATCTTAAAATTGAAAGTTTTATTTTTGTGCGATGGACACCAAGACACTTGAAAGAAGTTAAACCTAAATTTAAAAAGAATGGTAAGGTTATTTCAAGTTCACTTTTAATAGCACCCTCTAATTATTTAGAGTAATTTATACCAATTAGGAGGTTGACTCAACAACTTGGACATGTCTTATTTGAATATTAAATAGTTACTTAAGTTGTCGCTGTCAGAATTAAAAAGGAGTTTGTTGTTGTCAAAATATGTTGTATAAACACCCACATTGTTTTGAATGTATTTAAAGTAACTGAGTATTACTACTCAGTACGTGAATGTGATACATAATTTAGTATTAAAAATGTATTTTTCCATGCGATTTTAAACCCTGACAAGTTTTTACAACAAAAGTTGTTTAAAAACTCCAGTTCTGAATTATGGAGGTACTCATAATGGGTGCGACCTTCGCATATTTGTGCGTTTTTTGTGTGTTAAAAGCATTTCTTGCAAGAATATAAGCCTTCGTTCGTTATTTAGTTATTATTAGTTTCATTTTTGGTAAAATGGTAGGTTTATATTGACAAAAACAAACTCCAAACTGCCAAACACCTGTGTTAACTAGTGCTTTATGATTCTATTTCAAGCGATCTCAAACGACAATAAGGATTGGAGGTGGAGGCTAGTAATGCTTAGATTAAAAATGGTTGGATTAAGCTGGAAGTTAAGGATGTTAATATGGTCTTCGTTGTAAAAGTGCCAGTACATTCAGGAGCCTACTCTCTAATGCAGTGGTTTTCAAACTTTTTTGGTCCCGAACCCTTACTAACTTAAAATAATGTATCACTCTCCACAGAATAAATAAATATCTTAAGTGTAATTTTGAATTTCTGATACAGACGTGATTTTAACATAAAAGTCTTATGTAAAATTCGCTGCATCGGTAAGTAAGTTTGCTGTCTTTGGACGAACTTCCCTGACTCAATTTCATTCCCATGATTTTCCAGGTCGGTATGAGGCCTGTAATGTATGCTATTAGCTAGCCTCCACCTCGAAGCCACATCGTTGTTTGCGATGGGTATAGCCTTTGCAAGTTGGACTAACTAATTACTTAATTCGGAGTATACTTGAATGAGTAACGAGATGATTAAGTTGTTAACGATGATTCCGTTTGTTGTCCATAAATTAAAAGTATTGAGTACCGGAAGCCAAGTGTTGTTTGTCACTTAATTATTTTTCTCAGCAACTAACAAGTGACGTCAGTGTTAATTATTTTTTTTTTTAATATATATAATTTATTATTTGAAGGGACCATATAGTAGTGTTTGTTAATTGTTGCTACAACATGTTATTGGGGCCCCAATTCCAACTTGATATTGTGTTGAATCACAATGTAGACAATTAGGCTTGTTTTTTTCTTCACTTGTTGTCGAACCAGTCATGGCCACTACGGAGGGCCACTCATGGCATAATTGCCAAATTTTTTATATCCATAATTCAGTTATGGATATCCGCATTAATGGATATCCGCAATTCAGTTATGGACATCTACAATTGAGGTGTGAATATCCATAATTAAATCATGTATATAAATCTATATTTGAATTGCGGATATCAATTATGGATAAGCATATCCATAATTGGGCCATTTTAACATGAACAGCCTTCCATAATGGTTTTACCACAATTGCAGAAAAAAGCATACCTAATGTGTTTGGGGCTTCGCGAAATCTTCGGGCGGCTCAATAGATTCAATGTTTGCAAAGTTTTCAAAACTCCTCTAATCCAGTTTGAGAATATGCTTTTAAAAATGGCAACATGTGAATTAAAATAAATTATCGAATGAATTTATTGTTGCAATGTAATAGATTGAGCCTGATAAATGAAATTTATTCTAAAACGAGTTCCACTTCTGTTTCTTGCAAAGAAGAAGAAGAAAATCAAGCGTTTAACTACTTTGAAATTCTAACTTATTGGCACTTAAGAATATTTGCCACATTTTAAATTTGGGACACCCTGTATTTGGTTATCAAAATAATTTACAATACGATTTTTTTTTTAAATAAAAGCCACATTTCTTAAATTCTAATTGTTAGCAAACGGTTTGAAGCATTAGCTAACAATGAGAATTTAGGAAAGTGGCCAAGGTGTCCTCTTAAAGTTTTGGAAGAATTCGTTTACGTTCAATTGAGGTTTTTTTATAATAATAATAATAAAAAAACTGCGAACAATTGAAATTCAAATGTTGTTGTTGCTAAAATTGGGTGCAGCTTGTGGGGTGTCATATACTAGAATAGGCCCTGTTTACAATTATTGCATTGTATGCCAATCACGTCTGATTAGCATTCCATGTCTGTGTTTTTTTTTCTATGTTTTTCTGACTTTTGATCAGACTATTTTTTGTTGAAGTTTTTAAAAAAAAAAATGTGTCACATCTGAATGTTATTTTCATTGTCGAAAAATAATTCTTTTGGAAAAGTTTATGTGGAGAACGAAATAATTCTTAATTTCCCATTACAAGCAGTAATATTATAACTTATATAAGCACCACCAACCACTACAGTATTTTCCACGAAGAAAACAATTGAATTTTATCTCTATTCTTCAAAAAAAGCACTTGACAATTAGTTTGCCTTTTCTAATATTAATTTCTTCGTCTTTGTCGTCAATTTATATAATTCTTAGTGCATCAGTTGTGAAATTGTTATGTCTGATAAAAACTGATTTATCAGTTTTAATCATTCATCTTATAGCCTATACTGTATCGAAAAAGTATTACTGAAATCTTACTTTGTAAATTACTCAATATATGACAATATGTCACCTGTGATTGTTGAACAATCTCTCAGGGAAGACTGGGAGAAGAAGAAAAAACTGCCCGGGGGAAACAAATATTTGCCCAGTCCTAAAGAACCTCCAAAAATCACTACCCTTTTTAAATAGCAGTGACATTTTTTTCTTCAAAATTTCTCATGGTTATATTTTCATATTTGTGCTCAAAAACAATTAAAGTTCTTTTTCAATTTTGTACTAACTTACAGCAAGAGCAGTGAGCACAATTTCTTTTTTTAAAAAAAGTGCGCAAAGACCGGTAATAGACCGGTAAGTTCGTGCCAAAAATCTCTCGAATTTTGTTATGAATGGTGAGTGGACCAGAGTGGTCACTAAAACCAAAATAAAATACCCGCTATTCCATTCTGCTCCTCAACTAGATTAGACTAAGGAAAATCGAAAAAAAAAACAATACTTTAAAAAATGATGTGCCTTTTAGATGATTATTTAATCTGAACAGAACTTCGTACATAATTTTGAATAATATACCCCTTAATAGGGGCCTAATTATTGTTAATATATTAGTATAGCTCTACTTAATTGACCTCCATCCCAAAAAACGTGTTGCTTATAATAATTACATTCACCAAAATAGCTTTAAAAAAAACAACAACAAAAAACTACTAATTAATAATTTAATATTTTATTATTGCACGTTTTAGCTGGAAATTTAACGAAATAACTATATTGATTAATTGTTATCAATCGGTAGATTAATAAATGAGTCTTTATATATAAAAAAAAACAAATCCGTCTAATTATTACTGATATATGATTAAAGAAATTGCAAGAGTGATTGGTGAGAGGCAAAGGTAGAAGAAAGAGGCGTATCTGTCCCATAACCTCTTTACAGGTGTAATTTAAAACTTTTCAGAGCAACTTCATCTACACATTACATTGTTAAACACTCCCCATTTGCTGGACAGACAGACATTTGACTCTTGAACATTCTTGAAGAATGTACATGAATAACCTGAAAAAAGTTTCGTCTCAAGTGACAGCCATTTAAATTTAGAATTGATCGGAAAGAGAGAAAAAAAAGATGATGATGATTACAAATATTTTTGTTTTCATATAAATTGGATATTATTGTAAATTATGTATTCCAATATTTGGAAGTGTTATAGTGGAAATCCTATATTAATTCAATTGATTTAAAACAAAGTGAATTTGATGTCTGTTGTCCCGTCTCCATCCGTCCACTGACTTTTACTAGATGGATGGATGGGTGGATTTATGGGGTATTATTGCAGCTGTTGATTGTGTTTATTCGACCGGCAAATTGGAAATTATTATTACAACAAGGGCAAGTGTGAAACAGAACAGGAGCAGAAGTTATCAATTCCTACTCGAACTACTTAAATTTCCAAATTGTAAGTAGTACATTTTTTTTAAATCATCTTGTTGATGTATTTCTAAATTGAACAAAACTTCTTAATAACAAATTACAAAACGTCCGATTTCTCTTATTTTATACATCTCTAGATTTTTTTTAAAACAAAAATTGTTTAATTTTTAATCATCTAATAATATGCAAAAATATCAATGAATATTTTATATAAAAATATTCAAAAGAATAGTTAAGTCATTCTGAGGAATTAAAATTAATAAGATTAAATATGAAAATATTTAAAGTGGACATTTATATTAATATTATTTATTTTGTATTAATTTACATGAATCAGTTTCCTAGCTAATTAAATTAGCTATGAATAAAAGGCAAGGAATTATTTTGTTCATCGCCTTTGTCCTGTACCTAGTGATGGGAGGTGCTGTGTTTAGGACACTTGAGAGCAGCATTCATGGAGAAATGCCTCAAAGTGAACTCATTGTTCTTAATAACTTTAAAGGTAACAAAAATCAAGAAATGGCACGTTTTAAGATGTTTTTAAAGTGTACAGAAAGCCCTCTCGAACTCTTTTTATTCCGTCGTCTAGAAAAACTAGAAGGGAAGCTGAGTCACTTACTGGAGGTTCCACGCTTGTTTTGAACGCAAAATCGCCATTGCGAACTTTTTAAAAAAAAAAAAACATTACAAAAAAATTCAAATTGTTTTAAAAACTGGAATGGTAGAAGATTATTCTAAAAGTTTTTTTTCATGAGGATATCTTAAAAAATAAACATTTTATAGCAGTTTGAAAATGACCCGAGGTTTTTTTTTTTTTGGATTTTCCATTGACATTTCATGAATGCCTTTTTCAAACTGCCATAAAAAAGTTTATTTTTAAAGATATCATCAACATGAAATTTTTTTAGCATTATCGGCAACTATTCTAGTTTCTAAAACCCTTAAATATTATTCTGAAACGCAGAAAATAATAAGAGTTCGACTATCGGCTTGTTTGTAAAGTACGATATTTATTTTTGTTTGTCCGTACGAACAGAGTTTCTGACGGTGAATGAAAGCATGTTTCCCAGTGACCTGGAGCCCGAAGAATGGCACCAATACGTTTCAATGGTGTACGATAGGTACATGGAGAGTGTTCACGAGAACGAAACTCGAAGGGCATGGACATTTTACGATGCCTTTTTCTTTTCTCTCACCGTCGTCACTACCATAGGTATTAATAATTAAAATCTCTTCAGTCAGCAATGATATCTTTTCTTCAATATTTGACACCTAGTGCAATGTTACAAAAGTTGGATTAATTTAAATCTTCACTGAATGGAATTAATTATATGTGACATATGACACAAGAACAACAACTAATTACACGAAACAATGCATAATACAAAAATCGAAATCTGATTCTTAATTCAGTGGGATTTGTTTCTTTTTTTTGTTGGTGTTATTTCTGTATAGGTTATGGTAATATATCTCCATTGACCAGTCCAGGTCGTTTCTTTTGCATCTTTTATGCCTTGTTCGGAATTCCGATGGCCGGAATTTTGTTAGCCGAAATAGGTGACTTTTTCAGTGCCAAACTGCTCAAGGTTCACGAGAGAACAAAAACGACAACAGAGGGACGAAGCCGATCTCCTCGTCTCGCCCTCTTCATCAACACCGTCACTTACTTAATCCCCGGATTAGTTCTGTTCTTATTCCTGCCAGCAGGAGTATTTATGGCTCTCGAAGAATGGACTTTTCTTGAGGCATTCTATTATGCTTTCATCACACTGACGACAATTGGTTTTGGAGATTACGTCGCCGGTTAGAAAGCTTAAATTAAAAATTATTATTATCATTCTGTAAAAAAAAAAACATTGTTGAACAAATATTTATTATTAGATCGTTTATTTTTGTATATTTTATTATTTATTTTATATATATTTATATTTATTTAGGTATAAATGCTGGAGATTATCAATGGGCTTATAAGTTAGGGGTCATGTGTTGGATTGTATTTGGACTGGGCTATTTGTCCATGGTACTCAATTTTATTGCCAAAGTGATGAAATCAAAACATGTGAAAAAGATTGAGAAAACTGTCGCCAAGAACCTGCGGTACACTCAAGTTGCATTAAACAAGGAAATGGTCGGATTCATGAAACAGATGACTGAATTTTATTCCAACAAAGTCAAGGTAAAGTGAAAAAAAAAAAACTTTAATACTTAAGTATTAGTCAAGGCTAAAACTCCATATTCGCGTTCTGCAGCTTGAAAGCTATGCTTTGCGTTTCTTTTCATGTTACTGCATATTTGTGTTTTAATTATGGGTGGGCCATTCGAATCCCGCGAATCTTGAAAAATATTCGACATTCAAAAACTCGAATCTTTGCGCTTTTTTCGTCTTTCGAATCTTTCGAATCCTAACCTAAAAATAAACTGTTCAAAACATTAGTAAAATTAGTTTTAACTCTATTGATGTGCAATAGAAGCGATCACTAACAACAGAAAACGGCGATTACTGCAATTTCGGTGGTACCAGATGCCCTGAAAAGCCCTGAAATGAACTCAGGAGGGATCCAAGGATCATAAAAACCCATACATTCAAAAAAGGAAAAGTCTTTTTAATGAATAATATAGGATTCTTGTATGAAAGATTCGAGGGATTCCAGAACCTTTTAGGATTCGAGAAAATTTAGGATTTGTCCCACCTCTAGTTTTAATTCATTTATATAAAAAAAAGCAAATTACTGCTGTGTTTGCTTCCATTTATTTTGATATTTACAGCAGCTCATAGCGTTGATATTCTAACTAACCAATCAGATTCTAAGAAAAAGAAAAAGGCAAGTCAGCTGTTAATGACGTAGCAGCTACATTATCACTTTTTCGAGCATTTTAGAGACTAGAGGCTAGATTTTAACACAAATATGATGTTATTGCCTTTGATGCTTTAAATTTTGCCTCTAAGGAAATCAGCAACAAGGGGTAGGTTTAAAGCTGTAGTAAGTAAATATGCAGTCTGACTTTCATTTGTAAGTAAACGTCAGTTTAAGGTATTTTATGAACTGCTGCTGATTGTCAAACTCTGGTTATTTTTGCGCAAAACTAAGAAGAAATTGAAAATGTGTTAGAAACTTGAACGAGCTAGAGGTTGAGGGTTTGAGTAAATTTACGGTTTTTGAGCGAACGTTTTTCAGGAGGGGGAAAATGCTATGTGGTTTAGAAATTAGAATTAATAGATGCTATAAGTTTTTCATGTTGATATCTTTCAAAATAAACTTATGATGGTAGTTTGAAACAGAGCTGTAACTATAGCTAGTTTTGCACCAGTGGCAAGAATAAAATTGGCGCTTCCTTAATATTATATCATTTGTTATTTTGTGTCCGTATTTCTTTGCTTTGTGCGCTCGAGGCAGGTGCTTTACTCACCTTGCCCGAGTTACAGCTCTGGTTTGAAAAAGGCGAAAATCTATAAAATCTACCTCCAAAGGGATCATATTCAAATTATCATTTTATAAAGTGTTTAATTGAAAAAAAAAATATTGTCATGAAATAACTCTTAGCCATAATCTTTTACCATTCTAGTTTTATATCGCAATGTTCTTCCTGAAAACTTGCCGTTTTTACGTCCACAAACATTTATAAAGTTACTTTAAATTTAAAGTTTGGTAACTGACGTAAAAAGTTCCTATTAAAAGCTTACCTGATTTGAACTACTCGTCCTAGTTTCTAAAACAATTTGAAGTTTTCTCTTAATTTTGATCCTAAAAGATAGAATAACCGGAGTTCGAGCGTTGGTTAACCTTTAAAACCGGCTTTGTAACTGAATTCTACATTTGTGTGAAGGAATTGATATGGTAGGTGATAATAGTTTATTTTTATAATGCATTTTTATGCTGCTTTTGGACTAAATAGTTCGTCTGAGCTGCTTGCGGAGTAATTATTCAAATTTAAACAAACACTACTTCATATACTTAACAAGATTGTTTTTTTAATTATTGTTGAACAGATGAAGCAAGGTCAAATGAACCGTGGAGTTCAAAGGACATCAAGTTGCCCCTCTCTGAACCAAAGACCTTTTTCTAGCAGTAAGTTAAAACATTCTCTGAGCGCCGACTCTTTGAAATCACCGTACAACGGACAAACCGAAACGTCGGTCAACTTCATACTTGACCTAGCGATGGCTTTGGCATGTGGAGAAGTGGACGCTGCTGCTTCCACCGGCGGTCAAGCGACCTCTTTGTTTAACAGATCGGACATTCGTTTGCCTTCGGCTCCGATGCCCGGAAGTATCGCTCATCTCATGTCCACCATGTCATTATTTGGAGGAATGCCTCAACCGACGCCGCTTCCGACACAATCGAAAAAGAATCAACAGAAAACTTCGAAAAACATTTTTAACCACAAGAAAGGAAAATCGAACAGCGTTTTCGAAAATTTCTTATTCCCCGGTACAAATGGGCTTTTGCCGACTAGAGGAAAAAGCGACCATTGTATTTACAATGAAAATATTAGAGATAATTTCGAAAATAATAACATTAACAATAATAAAAAGAATAATAGTTGGATTGAAAATGGTGGCTGTGGTTTCGGCTTGAATAAAAACAGGAACACGAGAAGTAATAGTCATCCGGTAACTATTAACTGTCTTGACTTGGAAATGCACACGACAATCAAAGACAGTCGATCTAGTTCCTTATCGAACGCATCCGATGGAATGCATAATAGTAGTAATAATAAGTGCCAATGGACAATCGGAGGAGACACGAGTGACCACGAGGAGGCCACCGCCGTCGTTGTCGAAGAGACTTCAAGAAAAGTGACAACTGCAGAAACTCACTATCGACCCGAAGGGGAAATAGCAACGGTCATCGAAGAGGAGCGATCCGAGTGTTCCTCTCTCGTATCCGTCTCATCTTCCGGTCAATGTCCTCGGAGCCCCGACACTGACGCAAGCAGCCGTGAAACCATGGTCATCGACATGGATGATGAGGACGAGGTGTCATCGGCGGCAGCGGCAGCACCATCGCCGCCGCCGCCTGTAGAGCACTCGACCAGCGATCATCCACCACAAACAAATTCAACTCGTTTGTAATAAACGAAATAATAATAATAATAATTACGATAAACTCGTTTACTATGCAATAACAATGGTATTTAAGATTATTACATAAACATTTTTGTACACTGTATTATTTACATCCGCTTATCAGTCGGATTTTTTTTTTCACCCTTCATTTCAGTGATAGCTTAGGGGTTTATTGTTACTAATGTTGTAACATTTGAGCATTGAAACGTTTTCCTTATGGCTTTCCATTACAATTTACAAGTTATGTCAGTGTGTTCAAGGCTCTGGTTACATGCTTAGGGTCATATTCTTAATGATAGCTAAGGAAGTTCCTCTTGAAATTTGATGAGTGCATAGCACTAATTTTGACTTGCAAATGATTAAGAATACAACTAGTATTATGGGTAGGTAAGGTACAAACGGCAATACATAATTGTGACGTGAAAATGACGTCTCAATGCATTGCTTGAGCACTGTGGCGTCATTTTTCACGTCACTATTCCATAATGCGGTTGGTGCGTAAGTTCGTAACCAATAGACTTTGAAAACTAGTGACTAGAGATTTCGAATGGCCACATTAATGACAGGCAGTTAGAAATAAGGTGAAAACTTCAGTTGGCTCCGCCCTTGTTATGACGACTGGCAACTTCTAATTGGCTGGTTATGAAGTCTGACGTCACATGCTCCGCCCTTTTCAACGTCAGACTACATAACCAGAAAATTAGAAGTTGCCAGTCGTCATAACAAGGGCGGAGCCAACTGAAGCTTTCACCTATTTCTAACTACCTGTCATTAATGTACGCCTCTCATCACATCACTTATTTCTGTGATGTTAGCAGCACCGTAAGCCACAAACATAACCAACTCATTATGTATGCTCCGGTTATGTCAATGTGTAGTGACGTCAAAAGGACAATGACTGAATTTCAAACGACCTTGCCATTATCATCCACATTAATGCCCTCCTCTCATCACGTCACTCATTTTCTGTAACGTTTTCAAACACCGCAAGACACTCACGAAATAACCAGAGCATTATATTTCACGCAATGCAGCAAACGTTTTATATGATGCTTGCACTTGTGGCATAGCTATCACATGGAATCCTGCTTGCAAAAGGATTCCAGGTACGAATATGTGACAAGTACACGGAACGTGTGGAAACCGTATTTAGTTACGTTGGTTTAAAATGTACGAGAAGAGCAATCACGATAATTATTTTTGTGAACAAAAGGTTTGTTTTATTTTCGTTTTTTTATATAAAGTTTGTATATTTTAGTTTTTTGCGCATAATCTCCAATTAATCTTGAATACATGTGTGAGATTTTGTTTTATATGTATATTTATATATATAGGAGCATTATTTGTCGTTTTTCATAACTTTTGTAAGTGAAACACAAAACGAAAACAGATCGATCCACTTCAATATAGGAACAGATTATTGGCTAACGACGGGTACAAGTTTCACCCTTATTCCCCACTTCCTCTCCACTTCTTCCAGAGCTTCACACCATCCATAAATGTGTTCACTTAAGTCCCACTCCCTCCCTTTTCCCCCGTATTCGCTTTTAGATTCAAAAAAAGGAGTCAAATGTCTTTTTTTTTTCTCATAATATACAAAATAATCTTCATTCTGATTCCGATCGGAACTAAATCGAGAAGAGAAAGAAGAAGAAGTAACATCGCGAGAAACTACGACGATAACTGATGATCCACTGTAACCGATGTAAATATATCTAACAGGTTTCCGACACCGATGAGGTAACCGTCTTCGTGGTTTCCAACCTCCCATGGAGATTTGTGATCAATATGGACGCCTTCGGGCAGTGGTTGTGTCTTAGCAAAATCAATCATCCAGATGCCAGCCTTCGTATTGTCGTGAACGAACAGAAGAGAACTTCCGATTAACTAAGAGAAGTTATTTATTATTCGTTATTTGAAATCTATTTCTGACAAAATCAACTTTTTCACTTTTATTTTTTCTATCTCTTCACCTCGTGAACTGCAAAGAACTTTGATTTTTCTAATGCCGACATCAACTCGTTTAATCTCTGAATGTATTGTGGCTATACGAATGCAAAAAAAAATATATATATAATGTTTCGTTACGCAAAGGAGAAAGAATCGAAATCACGAAATTATCGTGTAATCGAACCAGAATGTGTTCGTAGCCATCGACGAACGAACGGATCACATTGCACACTTGCTCGCTAGTACGTGTCGTCTTAAAATCCTTGCTCGATGTTCCGTTACATTTCTGTTAAGGTGGATTTAAAGCGTAAACAATCTTTGAACTCTTGGTTAATCTGTCTTTCAGGTGCAAAATTAAAAGAAACTTGTTTTTTTTAGAAACTAGAAGGGTTGCTAAACCACTTGAGAAGTTTTCATGTTGATGTTTTTTAGTTAGTTTGAAAATGTCTCCGCTTTTAAGCCGCCGATATTTTTCAAATTTTTGTTTATAAAAAGTTTCTCATGTGAGATACCAACATTTTCGCTACCGTTCTAGTTTCTAGCACACTTTCAATTTCTCAGTACTGCTGCTCTTCTGAAACGCAGAATAAGCGAGAGTTCGAAAAATCACCCGTTCATAACACAACATCTCCGTTCGTAACTGGTTATTAGGAGTCTAGATAGAAGAAACAAAAACGAACCTTCATGCCTTCGATACGAAATCCGAGCGTCGCCGTCGACGAGATCGTTTCTCTCCAGACCATATATCGAGGTTTCGTAACACCCTTCATCCTATTCTCCTCTTCCGTCGGAGCATCTGGATCTACTTGAACCATCTTCTCGTACATGTCCTTTTTTTTTTTTCGAAACGTAACAGAGTAAGTAAAAAGCGGGGGGGAGAAAGTTTTTTTAATAACTTGAACCAACTTTGCGTAATTTGGATTTCTCCTTTGCTTTGGCGAGTTCTTCTTCCAGATAGGTACGGACACCAATCTTACAATCCATGACACACGGATTCTCGAAATCCTTTAGAAGGTCTTGTAACTGGAGGTATTCTAAGATTGGAAGTAAGAACAACAACAAAATCATTCACTTTTTAGCAACGCTCGAAAGTACATAAAAGTTGTTCTCTCGATTTCATTATATTTACTTTCGCATTCGCCGTCCAACTGTCCCTTATATTCCGGAACAAAGTTGAAAAGAGCGTCCTTCATGAGCCTCTGAAGACATCTTTCTTCTCTGGGACAAAGTTTCTTCAGAATGGTTCCTTGGTCACCGGCTTTAAAATTTCCCTGATGGCCGGCCAACTGCACCCAAGGATACTTCTGTTTCTTGTACGTTTGGACAAACGGTGACCAGTGGACAATGTTACGAACTTTACGCCAACCAGACGGCTGTGCACGGGTAATGCGAGTAAAAAAAAAATGTATTAATATATTAGAATTCAGTCGAAGAACGTTTTGTTTTGTTTTGTTACAACGTTATTAAGCTGTATTCACACATAACTGCAACCAAGTGGAAACATTTATGTTGAAACACTGGCGCCAAATGTTTCCATAAACATAAAACATGTAGCAACACAAGGAAACATTAGTTAAAATTACACGGATACAAAAGAAACTAATTTTGGCCACTTGTATCTTGCTCCATTGTCTCACAGACATAAGTGTCCACATAGAGGCAACATACATTTGTTGATCTGCTCAAAGACAGATACCGAAATGACAACAGTCAACAACATAAGACTAGTGGAAACTTGTCAACAATCTAGAAACACCCCGAGACAGTTCCCATATGTTGCAACTTGTTGCCATTTCTCTTTGAAGTTTATGACTGAAAATAGAATCACGCAACAGGAGAGACAATCAACAGCAACATCTAGACACACAAGTCAACTACTGGAGACTTTGCTGTTGAAAGTGAAAATGTCTCCACTTGTTGCATTTTGTGTGGACAACTGTTGTCCACACACAGAATGCAACAAGTGGAAACATTTACGTTGCATTATGTCTCCAGTTGTTTCCACTAACAGGAAACATATTGAACCATGGCAATATAAACATGTGTTGTCATTGGAGACTAGCAACAGAAACTTCTAGAGACATGTGTCAACTAGGAGGAGACTTTGTTGCAAAAACCTGTTGAAGGTTGAAATGTCTTTTATCTGTTGCATTTTCTATGTGGAGGACGGCTGTTTAGAATTATTTTAGCCAAAAAAAAAAAAAAAGAGAAGATATTTCAAGAGTACGTGACACATTACAGGTGTCCGTGACATCATCACGAATGCCGTCATGCATGCGGGCACACACATACTATTATGTTATGTCATTCAGGATAATGCTGTCACTTTGAATATTTATTGGTCAATCTAAAATACGATTAAAAAAACATTGACAAGAATGAATGCATTCTTTTAGACAAACATTTTCTTTTTGTCCACAGCATAAAATAAGGCAACATGTTTTAACAATGGTGGTTTATCGACAGTGATTGTTATGTGTGGAATCCTATAGATGATGATGCACACACACACACACACACACGGTTTATTTAGCCTTCAACCCGTGGCATTTACTTAGTTTTAATTATATATGTATATGCAGTCAACAAAGTCGACGTTAATTTCTCGTATGTATGTATGTATGTATGTGTAGGAAGTTACGAGACACAATGGGAATTGCCCTTTTTATTTTTCAACAGGAACCAACATTGTGTGATTCTCATCTAAAAAAAAAAAGCTTTAAATTTGCACTTCTTATGAAGAACTTTCAATTAAACAATCTGATTTTCGAACTCTTTTGTTTCAATTCTGCAGTTTCAAACGAGAAACAATAAGGGAAAAATTGAAAGTATTAGAAACTAGAAGGGGAACTGAAATCCCTTATCGACAAAAATAAAAACTGCTCAAAGTAGGGTCATTTATAGAAAATAATATTAAAAAGCTTATTTTAAAAGATAACAATATGAAAAATATCACGAAGTGATTGAGTTACCCCTTCTAGTTTCTAAAATACTAACTTCTTCTAACTAAAATCTTACTTTTGCAAATGAAAGACAGAATATAACCGGAGTTCAAAGGGCGTTAATACTTTAAAAAAAAAAACAGCTAAATTAATCAAATTCACAACTTAGGAGCAAATTCAAGAATTAAAATTTTGCACTTGAACTTCAACTTGAACCCTCTAAACAGAATGTTCAACATAGAAGAAGAAATAAAAAACCCTTGTTCAAGATTAGTTTTTTTTCTTTCTCCGTATGTTGGAACCCTTGTTCTGAGAGTTCAAGTTGAAGTTCACGTACTAAGTTTCTAGGCTCTCGTATTCTTAATGATTTCTAAGTCAAAGGTAATGCTAAACTAATGAACTTTAACGTGAAGGTCAAAAAGTACATGAGCTTTAGACCTAACTTTGACTTAGCAATAATTAAGAATATAAAACCCTTTGTTGTTGTATTTGGATTTTGGATTAAATTCATGAGTAAAATATAAATGTCTCCAATTACCTGTCTTCTTAACATGGAGTAAGAAGCAATCATCAGTAAATAATTAAAGATTAATTTATTAATATGTATTAAAAACTGAATAAACTGAGCTAAAATGATTTATAGATTATTTTTTTTAAAAAAAAAAAGTCAAAATGATGATGATGATGATAAGTTTTTCTTCTTCTTCTCTCTCTATTTATTAATGTGATGAATTATGAAACAAAAAGTGAAATAAGTTTCAGTGTTGTTGTTCTACTTTTTTATAATTTCAGAAAGAGAGTGTGAAAAAAAATCACGTGTTCATCATCATCATCATCTCATTTGAATACATTTAGGTAAAAAACAAACTTAATTGTGTGGCCTGACACCTCCTACAACACTTAACAACAACATCCAATCAACTCAAAGAAGAGATTTAAATGAATTCGTTTATTCAATTATGTTGACCTTTGCCACTTAATTTTTTTCTTTAAATTTTTTTCATGAAATTCCTTAGTTATTTTGGAGAAATATAAAAAGGAACACCTTTAGTCTGCACATGCGCGATTAGGTTGGCGCTGCTTAACACTTAGAACATTTTTTTTAAAGAAAGACTTCAAGTCGTCTGATGTTGCTAGTCTGTTTCGGTATCCGCAAGAGTCCAAGTGATTGAACAGGTTGCAATCAAAAGATATATTGGAAAATCATATTGTATCACAGGAAGTTAGAAATCGGTCAGAACTTCAGTTGGCTCCGCCCTTCCGCAACTTCTAATTGGCTGGTTATGTAGTCTGACGGCACATGCTCCGCCTTTTTCAACGTCAGACTACATAACCAGCCAATTAGAAGTTGCCAGTCGTCACGACAAGGGCGGAGCCAACTGATGTTCTGACCAATTTCTAACTGCCTGTTTATTGTATCACCATAAAGGTCCCCAAGGAGGATTTCAATTGTCATTATGCGTTTTGTGCAAACATTGACTTCAGAAAAAGTACAAAATCGTAAGTTTTTCCTATTTATTTTATTTACATCCAGTGACTTGGTGTAGTTAGTTGGTCAGTCTATTACGTATAATGAAATATATTTTATAAAATAATTTGGCTGAATGCAAGGTTTGTGGAGTATGTAGGTACTTACTTTACAAACCTTGGGTTGAACGGACCTTAGACCATGCATAGAGGGGGGGGGGGGGTAGGCGGAGCGGCTGTAATTAACTTCGGAACCAACATGACAAAAGGTGCTTGTCACGTGACTGTGGGCAACACTCATTGTTAAACATGACATTCCTGGGACCTTCCTTCCTTCTACCCTTATACATTGGTCTAAGGAACGGACCGACCGTCTCTATAGCTATTGCCAACTGCGGGAATATGGCATGTGCGATAGCGAAATAAAATTCAAGTAACAAACCGTACTTTGTACTGGCTTATTCTAGTATTGTATAAAAATAATAGTTTTGGACAAGTTAAGAGTTGTTGGAAAAGCCAAATGCTTTTTACAGAGGAAACAATAATGAAATTCAGTAGAGTATTCCAATATGCTGATAATGCGCTCATAATATCTTTGAAAATAAACTTTCTATGTTGTCTTATTATGTCTCAACAATGCAAGACACTAGATGGCGTGTGGATACCACTCTAGACCGGTCCGAACCGGAAAGGAAAATTCCGGATATAATAAAAACCAGGGAATCGAATAGGTAAATCCACACTAGGCCCGGATGGAATCGGCTCTGCTCGGATAACCGGATGGCAATGTAAGGGAGCGAATTCGACCAGCATTTTTCCGACTATTGAGGGGTCAGCCAAACGAAGTCGTACGGCTTCCTTGAAGTGTCTCCTCCTCCTCCTCCTTGATGAACCGAGTATTTTCTTTTTCTTTTCAATTCTTTCACCTCTTCTACCACTTCTGAAAGGCGGAACATAAACAATTTCGTAATCGAAATTGCATGAGAGGAACTGCAAATTGCAAATGTAACAGCAACTGCGCGCATTCCTCCTCTGGCTTGGGAAATTCCTGTTTAATGCGAAGACAGCAGCGACCGACATGCGTCCAGCTCTGAGCCGATTCGAGCCGGTCTAGTGTGGGACAACCATAAGAGTTTCGGTAATCTGAAGTATTTGGTTTAATCCAGTATTTGGTATAATTTTTTTTTTTTACAAGATATCTCTCTCTCTCTCTCTCTCTCTCTCTCTCTCTTCAATTGAATGGATAAAACAAATGTCCGTTTTTGACATATGAGTGTCAAGGAGGACTGAAAAAAAATTTAAGATTTAGATTTAGAAATTGAAGTCATAATTTGATCGGGATGGATGGCTAAAAAAAGTTTAAAAGGGATTATTGTATTTGTATATAAATCAATTCTTGTTTCATAATGATAACTAGATTGATTAATTACTAATTGAGTAATTGATACTAAAGAAAAGGGGGAGTGAGGGTCAAACAATAATGTTTATTAACAGTTATATTATTATTATTGGTCATGGGGGGAATCATAGCAGCTTTTGTAACTAGCCTCTACTAGAGATCTAGTAAGTAGATAAGGAATATATTGATAGCCTACTGACACACAAATGCTCACAAAATACAAAAAGTGAAACACGGTCATCATGCAAATTTAAGTCTCGTTTTCTGCATTATTACTAGACAAACACAACATTGGACAATTGGTCAGTTAGGTGTATGTTTGTGTGGGAGAAGAACTTAATGTTTCCTCACTTCCCCCCTCCCCCACCACCACCACCACCTACAACACTCATTGTTGCTGTAAAATTATGAGCATGTCATCAGAAATTACCACTTTATCACCATAAAAAGTGGTTTTAAAAGTGCTAACTCTCGATTATTCTAAAAAGAACAAAATTAAAAGAAATTTGAAATGTTTTAAAAACTAGAAGGGGTAGGTCAATCAATTAAGAGAATTTTCATGTTGATATCGTTTAAACTAAGCTTTTTTTGAAAGATATGTATGTCATCGTGAAAATCCTACTAATTCAGCTACCATTCTAGTTTCTCTTTTCAATTTCTTCTTAGAAGTTGTTCTTGAAATGCAAAATAATCAACAAGAATTCTAAAAACATTATTTTTAAAACATTATGTAATGTATTTGGTTAAATGAAGTTTAGACGATTAAGCAATTAGTTAATTAACTTTTAATGGCAACCAACTTGCATTTAAAATAGAAAAAAAAAAAACAACAAAAGCAGTAAATTTGTTTTGAAAGTTCGTTTTAGTAATTATTTATAATTGTAGTAAGTAATAGGTAGAAAATTAGTCAATTTTTTAAATGCTAGTAACTGTAATTTTAAAATAAATTTGATAATAATAAGATGAAGTAGGGAAGAAAAAAAATTGAAACTTTGATTTAGAGAGAGAGAAAAAATGCATTTAATTGTGTAAACCACACTAATAATAATAATAATAATGATAATAATAATATTAATAATAATAATGAAAGTAATTGACGTCATTTCCCATTAACACCATGCATAATAACAGCAACAATGAATTTAGTTGTTACTTAAAAATTTTTCCTTGAACTTGTTGGCAGAATGCCTTGCCCCCCCCCCCCCCCCCCCCCCCCCTTCTTTATCTATCCATCCTATTTCTATTTCACAAAATGTTTCATTTTATGTTTGACCCTTGCAGGTCAAGAAGACCTATTAAGCAATTTTTGTCACGCTCCTAGGTCACACGACTCTATAATAATTTCTATAGAGAGAAAAAAAAAAAGGATACCATTCATCATAAATTCACAATTTAAAATGAAAAAAACAAAACAAAAAAAATAATAATATTAATAAATGATGTTAAATAATTTATGTAAGCTTCCAAATTTAGTTTGTGATTCAATTATTTCCTTTCATATAATAGAATTAATTATGTTTGACCTGTAAGGGCCGCGTTCACACTGAGAAACGTGTATGATAAGATAATGAATTTGCACTTGGTACACCAATGACAATGAACGCTTCCATTGGGTGTATCATGTAAATTCAGTACCTTATCATACACGTACGTACGTATCCTTGTGTGTTTTATTTGAAATCGTCTGTCTGACCTTTGCCTGGGTTGGCATTTCCACTTCCTCAGTGTCCCAGTCACTGCTTAGATCATCACTACTGGCATCACCAAAATCCAGAACCGGTATTGTCAAAAGTGATAATTTGTAACTTTCATAACCAACTGCCATTATGTATTTTTCACTAAATTTTTCTTTTTTTAAAAAAAAACACAAAAACAACACGCATAAATAAATCCAAAATTGTTGTTCACTCTCGCATTTGTTAGTTATCGAGTTTTGATATCAGTTTCGTTGAAAGATTATATTTGCAATCAAATTTGCAAACGGGTCACCACCAGCACCAGCAGCACACATAGTTGGCACACTTTTTTTTTTCTTCAAATATATATATGTATCAAATGCCCTCCTTTTTTTTTTCTTCTTCTTCTTCTACCATAATAATATTAATAATAATAAATAATAATCGTGATCCATCTGAATGGAAATATTATTTGAAAGTTTGAAACTAAATTTGTCTAGTCAAAAAAACAAACATCCTCTGAATATTTTTCGTTTCTTTTGAAGACTAGCAAAATGATACTAACTTATTATTATTTTTTAAATATAAATAATATATTTATAAAAATAAACTTTTCACAGTATTTGTGTTTCTCCATCCATCCATTCCCCCACACTCTCTCTCTCTCACATGTAAATTTTCCAAAAAAAAAAACAGGTTTGACAAGCGCGAACCGAAAAATAATATCTGAAGAAACACAGATATTATAATAAAAAAAGAAATGCAGCAGCAACAACAAGAAAAAAAATCTTTCAATTTGCAGTGTAACAGTTAACACAGAACACAATGGCTAAAACGCCAACTGATGATTGAAAATGAACAAAAAAAAAACAATCAACTTTTGATTTCAGAACAAGGTAGAAACTTGTGTGTTTGAAGAAAAAAAAAAAGTTACTCAACTTTTCCTTGTCCTTGACAAAAATCCCACGTGTAAAACGTATTTTAAAAATATATCAGAAAAGTAAAATCAGAAAAAAAGCAGCAGCAATTTAAGACATGTAATTACTTTTTTAAGTGTGGAGAAAAATGAACCCAAATTTCATTTATGGGATTTGATTAGAAAATTGAAATAGACGTTTACTCTCTATGAGCCCTCAATATAATTAATATATTTAGTAACTGAGAAAAAATATCATTGGTGGTGGATTGAAGCCAAAATTGGCAACCACTTGACAAGGAGGTGGATATAATATACAATATTATGCACATTGTTGCCTCCTCATGATGATGATGATGATGAGGATGATTATGATTGTAAAAAAATAAAATAAATTAATAATATCGAATCGAAAAATGTAACGTAATTAATCCAATATCCAAAGTCTGAGAATTTACTTGTTGGCTGGCACTCTTTATAAAAAAAAGTATATATAAAATTGAAAACTTCTCTCTCTCTCTCTCTCGTCTTCTACGTGATATTCAACACATGTGTTCCTCATCATCATCATCATCATCATCATCATCACCACCAGGATAAATATGTAATTATAATATTTGCAATTGCAACCAATTCAATGAAATTCGAATCTATCTAAAATAAAATTGCGTCACTTGTGATGTCTTTTTCTCTCTTAAACTTGTAGACTTTTTTCCCCCCTCATCATCATAATATATGAAAATAATGAAGAATCACGCACCTTTTTTTTTTTCTCTGTCCACCTCCCCCCTATTATTACGTAATAACGTATGTATATTAAAAAAAGAATGACGGCAAACCATCTATAGAAAAACCATTTACTACGTTTGATATTTCTTTTATAAAGAAATTTTCATTTGAATATTATAATGACGTTGTCTCTTAGTATAGGTGGTGATGGTGATTGGTGGTGGTTTTACTTGAAAAAATATCATCCTCTTTTGAAAACAATTATTTGCTCTCACAAGTGTTGAGATTTTTTTTCTTTTTCCTTAAAAGGAATATTTCAAGTCTTTGATATTTTAAAAAAAAAATCAGAATACAAGGGAGGGTGTGAGTGAGCCTTGGTGCTATATGAAACTGGCTAAAAACATGCAAAAGCTCAAACCAAATCATGTTGTGTTTATAGTTGTTGGTATTTCGCGCAATCACGTACTATTCAAATCTGTCGGATTTCCAATAGGACGTGATTGCGCCAACAGGGGAAAAAACGAGGAAACTTTGAATGAATGTCGGGATGCGTGCGTGCAAGGATCGATACAATAGTTCTGCTCGTTATCGTTATTTCTCCAGATGGTGACCAATAATATCTAAATAAAATCGTTTGCATGTTGTTCAGTAAAGGAAGAATTACACATGCTGAGAAAAACAACCAGAAAATAAAAAATAGAAATAAACTTCCCGTGTTCCTTTGCACTCACAGATATATGGCGTTTCTGTTAAATGTCTTACAAAGTTGGATTTCTTTTTCAGCGTATGTGATCTTTCCCTAACACAGTGACACGTTTACCACCTATACCGAACTCCCTTC